>JAYKOZ010000093.1:2760000-2785000 GCA_036172795.1 Pelodytes ibericus
CTCATCATGATATCATCATCATCATCATCTCATCACGATATCATCATCAGCTCATCATGGTATCATCATCATCTCATCATATCATCAACATCATCTCATCATGATATCATCATCATGATATCATCATCATCATCATCTCATCATGATATCATCATCATCATCATCATCATCATCTCATCATGATATCATCATCATCATCTCATCATGATATCATCATCATCATCATCTCATCATGATATCATCATCATTATCATCATCATCACATCATTATATCATCATCATCATCATCATCATCATCTCATCATGATATCATCATCATCTCATCACGATATCATCATCATCAGCTCATCATGGTATCATCATCATCTCATCATGATATCATCATCATCTCATCATTATATCATCATCATCATCATCATCATCTCATCATGATATCATCATCATCTCATCATGATATCATCATCATCATCCTCATCATCATCTCATCATGATATCATCATCATCATCATCATCATCATCATCTCATCATGATATCATCATCATCATCATCATCATCATCTCATCATGTTATCATCATCATCATCTCACCATGATATCATCATCATCATCTCATCATGATATCATCATCATGATATCATCATCATCATCATCATCTCATCATGATATCATCATCATCATCTCATCATGATATCATCATCATTATATCATAATCATGACAACATCATCATCATCATCATCATCATCATCATCATCATCATCATCATCATCATCTCATCATGATATCATCATCATCTCATCATGATATCATCATCATCATCATCATCTCATCATGATATCATCATCATCTCATCATGATATCATCATCATGATATCATCATCATCTCATCACGATATCATCATCATCAGCTCATCATGATATCATCATCATCTCATCATATCATCAACATCATCTCATCATGATATCATCATCATCATCTCATCATGATATCATCATCATCTCATCATTATATCATCATCATCATCATCATCATCTCATCATGATATCATCATCATCTCATCATGATATCATCATCATCTCATCATGATATCATCATCATCATCATCATCATCATCTTCATCTCATCATGATATCATCATCATCTTATCACGATATCATCATCATCATCATCATCATCATCATCATCATCTCATCATGATATCATCATCATCATCCTCTCATCATTATATCATCATCATCATCATCTCATCATGATATCATCATCATGATATCATCATCATCATCTCATCATGATATCATCATCATCGTCATCATCTCATCATGATATCATCATCATCATCATCATCTCATCATGATATCATCATCATGATATCATCATTATCATCTCATCATTATATCATCATCATCATCATCATCATCATCATCTCATCATTATATCATCATCATCTCATCATGATATCATCATGATATCATCATCATCATCTCATCATGATATCATCATCATCATCATCATCTCATCATGATATCATCATCATCATCATCATATCATCATTATATCATCATCATCATCATCTCATCATGATATCATCATCATGATATCATCATCATCATCATCATCATCATCATCTCATCATGATATCATCATCATCATCATCATCTCATCATGATATCATCATCATCATTATCTCATCATGTTATCATCATCATCATCATCTCATCATGATATCATCATCATCTCATCATGATATCATCATCATCATCATCATCTCATCATGATATCATCATCATGATATCATCATCATCATCTCATCACGATATCATCATCATCAGCTCATCATGGTATCATCATCATCTCATCATCATCTCATCATTATATCATCATCATCATCATCATCATCTCATCCTGATATCATCATCATCTCATCATGATATCATCATCATCATCATCATCATCATCATCATCTCATCATGATATCATCATCATCATCATCTCATCATGATATCATCATCATCTCATCATGATATCATCATCATCATCATCATCTCATCATGATATCATGATATCATCATCATGATATCATCATCATCATCATCATCATCATCATCTCATCATGATATCATCATCATCATCATCATCATCATCATCTCATCATGATATCATCATCATCTCATCATTATATCATCATCATCATCATCATCATCATCATCATCATCATCATCTCATCATGATATCATCATCATCTCATCATGATATCAACATCATCATCATCATCATCATCATCTCATCATGATATCATCATCATCTCATCATGATATCATCATCATCATCATCATCATCTCATCATGATATCATCATCATCATCATCGTCATCTCATCATGATATCATCATCATCATCATCATCATCATCAACATCATCATCATCATCATCATCTCATCATTATATCATCATCATCTCATCATGATATCATCATCATGATATCATCATCATCATCATCATCATCATCATCATCTCATCATGATATCATCATCATCATCATCATCATTATCATCATCTAATCATAATATCATAATCATCTCATCATGATATCATCATCATCATCTCATCATGATATCATCATCATCATCTCATCATGATATCATCATCATCATCATCTCATCATGTTATCATCATCATCATCATCATCATCATCATCATCATCATCTCATCATGATATCATCATCATCATCATCATCATCATCATCATCATCATCATCATCATCATCTCATCATGATATCATCATCATCATCATCATCTAATCATAATATCATCATCATCTCATCATGATATCATCATCATCATCTCATCATGATATCATCATCATCATCTCATCATGATATCATCATCATCATCATCTCATCATGTTATCATCATCATCATCATCATCATCATCATCATCATCATCATCATCATCATCTCATCATGATATCATCATCATCATCATCATCATCATCATCATCATCTCATCATGATATCATCATCATCATCTCATCATGATATCATCATCATCTCATCATGATATCATCATCATGATATCATCATCATGATATCATCATCATTATCATCATCATCATCATCTCATCATGATATCATCATCATCATCTCATCATGATATCATCATCATCATCATCATCTCATCATGATATCATCATCATCTCATCATGATATCATCATCATGATATCATCATCATTATCATCATCTTTATCATCATGATATCATCATCATGATATCATCATCATCATCATCATCATCTTATCATGATATCATCATCATCATCATCTCATCATGATATCATCATCATCTCATCATGATATCATCATCATCTCATCATGATATCATCATCATCATCTCATCATGATATCATCATCATAATATCATCATCATTATCATCATCATCATCATCTCATCTTGATATCATCATCATGATATCATCATCATCATCATCATCATCATCATCTCATCATGATATCATCATCATCATCATCATCATCATCATCTCATCATGATATCATCATCATTATCATCATCATTATCATCATCATATCATCATGATATCATAATCATCATCATCATCATCATCATCATCATCATCTCAACATGATATCATCATCATCATCATCATCATCATCATCATCATCATATCATCATGATATCATTATCATCATCATCATCATCATCATCATCATCATCATCATCTCATCATGATATCATCATCATCATCATCATCATCTCATCATGATATCATCAGCATCATCATCATCATCATCATCTCATCATGATATCATCATCATCATCATCATCATCATCATCATCATCATCATCTCATCATGATATCATCATCATCATCTCATCATGATATCATCATCATCTCATCATGATATCATCATCATGATATCATCATCATGATATCATCATCATTATCATCATCATCATCATCTCATCATGATATCATCATCATCATCTCATCATGATATCATCATCATCATCATCATCTCATCATGATATCATCATCATCTCATCATGATATCATCATCATGATATCATCATCATTATCATCATCTTTATCATCATGATATCATCATCATGATATCATCATCATCATCATCATCATCTTATCATGATATCATCATCATCATCATCTCATCATGATATCATCATCATCTCATCATGATATCATCATCATCTCATCATGATATCATCATCATCATCTCATCATGATATCATCATCATAATATCATCATCATTATCATCATCATCATCATCTCATCTTGATATCATCATCATGATATCATCATCATCATCATCATCATCATCATCTCATCATGATATCATCATCATCATCATCATCATCATCTCATCATGATATCATCATCATTATCATCATCATTATCATCATCATATCATCATGATATCATAATCATCATCATCATCATCATCATCATCATCATCTCAACATGATATCATCATCATCATCATCATCATCATCATCATCATATCATCATGATATCATTATCATCATCATCATCATCATCATCATCATCATCATCTCATCATGATATCATCATCATCATCATCATCATCTCATCATGATATCATCAGCATCATCATCATCATCATCATCTCATCATGATATCATCATCATCTCATCATGTGTCAGGTCCCGCCGCGCAGCTCCTCTCCGGAGTACCCAGTCCTCGCTGGATGTCACGGAGTAGCAGGGGACCTGTGCTCTGTATCGGCGGCTTCTCTTCCAGCGCGCGTCACCAACGACGGTGCACGCGCCCCTCCTCTCTGCAGCATCATCCAAGCCGGCACGCGCGTCATGACGTCACCAGGCGCGAAGTTTAAAAGGAATCACCAAGCTGAATACTGTGCTTGGTGATTCTTGCTCATGTACTGCCTATATTGCGTACCTGCCTTTCTGTCTCCCCGTTACCGACCCGGATTGTCTATTGTTGTTCCCTGCCTTCTCCTACCCGACCCTGGATTGTATTACTGGACTACCTGCCTGCCTATACCCTTGACCTGGACTGTATCACTGGACTACCTGCCTGCCTATACCCTTGACCTGGATTGTTTTACCGATTACCTGCCTGCCTATGCCCCTGACCTCGGATTTCTAACTACTCTTGCTGTTGTATGCTGTGTATTAACCACCTCCTTGCTGAACTACTGCAGTACCTTGTGGATTACTAAACTGCTCCTCTCTGCTGTATCCTCCTTGCTGAACTACTGCAGTACCTTGTGGATTACTAAACTGCTCCTCTCTGCTGTATATTATCGTATCCTGGTGAGTACCTTACACTCTATACCTATATTCCTGTACCCGTATCCTGACCTCCTATACCAAACCTTACATAATCACCAAGCCAAAAAATGGAGGCCACGGGTTTAACAGACGCCATCTCAGCCTTAACACAGCAATTAGCTGCGCTGAATCAGACCGTACAAGATCTCCAGTCGGGTCAGAATCAATTGCAACATCAATTGCAGCAACTTCAAGCCAGCCATACCAGTCATCCAGAACCAATCATGGCACCCCCAGTACCTTCTCAATTTCCCATGGAAGGAGCCACTGCACTGGAACCCCAGGTTGTGCTACCTGAAAAATTTTCTGGGAATCGATCTAAATATCGGACTTTTGTCACCTCCTGTCAAATATTATTTAATCTACGACCCAGGACCTATGCCTCTGACTATGTTAAGGTTCATACGGTAATATCTTTATTAACTGAGGAGCCACAGCTCTGGGCTCATCATTTATTACACGTGAACAGTCCACTACTTGAATCATGGGGTTCTTTTAAACAGGCCTTGGACTCCCTCTATGAAGATCCTTTTAGAGTTTCATCAGCTACCACCACTATATGAACCCTTCGTCAGGGTCGACGACCCGTGGAAGAGTACATAACCGAATTCAGAAGAATTGCTTTAGAAACAACCTGGAATGAATCTGCATTATTAGATCAATTCCGTTTGGGACTTTCGGATGCCTTAAAGGATGAACTAGCACGTGTCGGAATACCCACCTCTCTGGATGCCTTAACCAGACAAGTAACTCAGATAGACAGAAGACTGAGAGAAAGAAGAGCAGAGAGGCATTCCTCTTTACCTACCTCTAGTTCTCCACATTTCTTCCCCACTGAGCCGTCTCAATCTTCTTCTACTACGGAGGAACCCATGCAAATTGGGTTAACGAGAGGCCCCTTATCTCCTGAAGAAAAAGCAAGGCGTAGGGCCCAGAATTTGTGTCTATATTGTGGCAGAGCAGGCCATATGTATAAGGAGTGCCGAGCCAGACGACGCCTACCACAGGGTAAGTCCATACAAATAGACCAGAAATGCCCTGCTGTACGTACACCCCATTTATCCATCTCTCTCTCCCTACAGTGGACTAACAACCCTATCATGGTATCAGCAATGATTGACTCTGGGGCCAGCGGTTGCTTCATTGATGGTGAACTAGCCAAGACCCTGTCCCTTCCTCTCCGGCTAAAACCCCAACCATTGCAGATACAATTAGTGGATGGTAGTCCCTTGAAAACAGGACCTATCACTCACGAAACCGTTCCCCTCATCGTTACCATCGGGGACAATCATAAAGAATGGCTCCAATTTGACGTGGTACCCACACCTATTTTTCCAGTCATCCTGGGACTCCCTTGGCTTCGATCTCATAATCCTGTCATAAACTGGGAGACCGGAACCTTCGTCTTTTCGTCCACGTATTGTACCACCAGATGCCTCCCTGAAGCTACGTTATGTGTTACCCAAGATAATCAGACACCTTCTGGACTACCGGCAAGTTATCTACAGTTCTGTGATGTTTTTGAAAAGAAAAAGGCTGACATTCTACCACCTCATCGGAGTTATGATTGCCCGATCGAGTTACTTCCCGGCGCCTCCATACCGTTTGGAAGAATTTATCCTTTGGCAGAACCAGAACTCTCATCACTCAAGGCTTATATTGATGAGAATTTAGCAAAAGGTTTTATCAGACCTTCGTCCTCCCCAGCCGGAGCAGGAATATTCTTCGTCAAAAAGAAAGATGGTGGATTGAGGCCTTGTATTGACTACCGGGAACTGAATAAGATAACTACGAAGAACAGATATCCCCTTCCTCTCATATCTGAATTGATGGATCGTTTACGTACGGCACAAATATTCACTAAAATCGATCTCAGGGGAGCGTACAATCTGGTAAGAATCCGCAAAGGGGATGAATGGAAAACCGCCTTCAGATCTCGCTATGGTCACTTCGAGTATCAAGTCATGCCCTTCGGCCTTTGTAACGCACCCGCCACCTTTCAGCACTTCATTAATGATATATTTCATGACATTTTGGATCAATTTGTGATCGTCTATCTGGACGACATTCTCATCTACTCCTCGTCCCTACCCCAGCATCGCCATCATGTACAGACTGTATTATCACGTCTCCGTCAACACAAACTGTACGCTAAGTTGGAAAAATGTATTTTCGAAACTACAACTGTAGAATTTCTGGGCTTTATACTATCCCCCAATAATATCCGAATGGATCCAAAGAAAGTGGATGCTATTCTCCAATGGCCCATACCCACTGACAGGAGAGCCGTCCAGAGATTTGTTGGATTTGCAAATTTCTATAGGAAATTCGTCCGGAATTTCTCCAAACTTGTACAACCTATCACCATCCTCACTTCAAAAAATAGCAGGTTTGAATGGACAATGGCTGCCCAAGACGCCTTCGATACCCTAAAGTCGAGATTTACCACGGCTCCCGTCCTGGCTCTTCCTGACCCTTCTACCGCCTACACCTTGGAAGTTGATGCTTCCGATACTGCTGTTGGGGCAATACTATCGCAACGGCAGAACTATGACAGTCGTCTTCATCCAGTTGCCTTCTTCTCTAGAACACTATCCAGTGCTGAACGTAATTACGATGTGGGAGAACGAGAATTATTAGCGATAAAACTCGCATTGGAGGAATGGCGTCATCTACTGGAGGGAGCGACATACCCTATCACGGTTTACACTGATCATAAGAACTTAGAATATCTGAAAACGGCTAAACGCCTCCAACCTCGTCAAGCCCGATGGGCCTTATTCTTTGTTCGATTCCAACTACACATTACCTTTCGGCCTGGCTCACGCAATGGGAAGGCAGATGCACTATCGAGAATGACGGAACAAGAAGATGCAGTACCGTCAAACAACCACACTATCTTACAACCTAACCATTTTTTGGCAATGACTCAATCCGTCTGGGACACTCTACGAACCCATTCCTCTACCTTGACATCGCCTCCACTACCTCTGTTACAACTGAGACAAGGATTATACTATCACAAAGATAAAATATACGTTCCGTCTGAAGTTCGTCCTCTCATTCTCAAGACGTTCCACGATACCCCGACAGCAGGGCATGGAGGAATCCGACAAACCAAGGACCTTATCCTGCGCACCTTTTGGTGGCCATCCTTGATAAAAGATGTGATGAATTTCGTCAACTCCTGTCCCATCTGCGCCCGTTCCAAGGAGACCCATATCCGTCCTGCCGGCCTCCTGCAGCCTCTCCCCATTCCTTCCAGACCCTGGACTGATGTTTCCATGGATTTTATCACCGATCTCCCACCGTCACAACGTTATACCACCCTTATGGTTGTTGTTGATCGATTCACAAAGACCGCTCATTTTATCCCTTCAATCAAACTTCCTTCCGCTACTGAGACAGCAGAACTTTTTATTCGTGAAATCTTCAGACTCCATGGACTCCCTGAGAACATTGTTTCTGACCGAGGGTCACAATTTACCTCTCGTTTCTGGAAGGCATTTTGCAAGGGGTTGCATATCCATCGTTCTCTTTCCACCGCATTCCACCCACAGAGCAATGGACAAACAGAGAGAACAAATCAAACAGTTGAACAATACTTACGGTGCTTCTCTACTCACTTACAAGACAATTGGGCCTCCTATCTACCATTAGCTGAATTTGCATACAACAATCATATCCATTGCTCCCTGAAAATGTCCCCATTTTTTGCCAGTTACGGGTTCCATCCCTCCATGCTCCCTGGTTCTCCTATGACTGGTCTCGTTCCTTCTGCGGATGTTCATGTGCGTAACCTTGTCAGTACTTACTCCATGATTCGTACCACCTTACGTCGTGCTCAACTACAGTACAAGTTCTTTGCTGATCGTCACCGTTCCCCGGCTCCTTCCTATCATGTAGGTGATAAAGTGTGGCTCTCTACTAAACATCTGAAATTGTCCTGTCCTACCCGCAAATTGGGCCCGAGGTTCATTGGTCCTTTCTCTATTCTGGAACTTATCGGGCCTCTGGCTGTGAAATTGCAACTTCCCTCCTCCATACGAGTCCACCCTGTCTTTCATTCCTCGCTTCTCAAACCCTGGTTACCCAATCCTTATCCTGACAGATGTGTTCGGCCTCCTGCTCCGATTCTTGTTAATGGAATCGAAGAATATGAAGTGGAAGAGATCCTGGATTCTAGACTCCATAGAGGTCAATTGCAATACTTGGTGCATTGGAAAGGATACGATTCTGCTGATCGCTCATGGGAACCAGCCAAAGAAGTCCATGCGAGTGATCTGGTTCGTGCCTTTCATGCCTTACACCCATCCAGACCTTGTCCTTCACGGGCCCGGAGGTCCCGCCTTGGGAGGGGGATCTGTCAGGTCCCGCCGCGCAGCTCCTCTCCGGAGTACCCAGTCCTCGCTGGATGTCACGGAGTAGCAGGGGACCTGTGCTCTGTATCGGCGGCTTCTCTTCCAGCGCGCGTCACCAACGACGGTGCACGCGCCCCTCCTCTCTGCAGCATCATCCAAGCCGGCACGCGCGTCATGACGTCACCAGGCGCGAAGTTTAAAAGGAATCACCAAGCTGAATACTGTGCTTGGTGATTCTTGCTCATGTACTGCCTATATTGCGTACCTGCCTTTCTGTCTCCCCGTTACCGACCCGGATTGTCTATTGTTGTTCCCTGCCTTCTCCTACCCGACCCTGGATTGTATTACTGGACTACCTGCCTGCCTATACCCTTGACCTGGACTGTATCACTGGACTACCTGCCTGCCTATACCCTTGACCTGGATTGTTTTACCGATTACCTGCCTGCCTATGCCCCTGACCTCGGATTTCTAACTACTCTTGCTGTTGTATGCTGTGTATTAACCACCTCCTTGCTGAACTACTGCAGTACCTTGTGGATTACTAAACTGCTCCTCTCTGCTGTATCCTCCTTGCTGAACTACTGCAGTACCTTGTGGATTACTAAACTGCTCCTCTCTGCTGTATATTATCGTATCCTGGTGAGTACCTTACACTCTATACCTATATTCCTGTACCCGTATCCTGACCTCCTATACCAAACCTTACATCATGATATCATCATCATCATCATCATCATCATCATCATCATCATCATCATCTCATCATGATATCATCATCATCATCATCATCTCATCATGATATCATCATCATCACATCATTATATCATCATCATCATCATCATCATCATCATCTCATCATGATATCATCATCATCTCATCATGATATCATCATCATATCATCACGATATCATCATCATCAGCTCATCATGGTATCATCATCATCTCATCATGATATCATCATCATCTCATCATTATATCATCATCATCATCATCATCTCATCATGATATCATCATCATCTCATCGTGATATCATCATCATCATCCTCATCATCATCTCATCATGATATCATCATCATCATCATCATCTCATCATGATATCATCATCATCATCATCATCATCATCTCATCATGTTATCATCATCATCATCTCACCATGATATCATCATCATCATCATCTCATCATGTTATCATCATCATCATCTCACCATGATATCATCATCATCATCATCTCATCATGATATCATCATCATGATATCATCATCATCATCATCTCATCATGATATCATCATCATCAACTCATCATGATATCATCATCATTATATCATAATCATGACAACATCATCATAATCATCATCATCATCATCATCATCATCATCTCATCATGATATCATCATCATCTCATCATGATATCATCATCATCATCATCATCATCTCATCATGATATCATCATCATCTCATCATGATATCATCATCATGATATCATCATCATCTCATCATGATATCATCATCATCAGCTCATCATGATATCATCATCATCTCATCATATCATCAACATCATCTCATCATGATATCATCATCATGATATCATCATCATCATCATCATCATCATCATCTCATCATGATATCATCATCATGATATCATCATCATCATCATCATCATCTCATCATGATATCATCATCATCTCATCATTATATCATCATCATCATCATCATCATCTCATCATGATATCATCATCATCTCATCATGATATCATCATCATCTCATCATGATATCATCATCATCATCATCATCATCATCATCATCATCATCATCATCTCATCATGATATCACCATCATCATCCTCTCATCATTATATCATCATCATCTCATCATGATATCATCATCATGATATCATCATCATCATCTCATCATGATATCATCATCATCATCATCATCTCATCATGATATCATCATCATCATCATCATCATCTCATCATGATATCATCATCATGATATCATCATCATCATCTCATCATTATATCATCATCATCTCATCATGATATCATCATGATATCATCATCATCATCTCATCATGATATCATCATCATCATCATCATCTCATCATGATATCATCATCATCATCATCATATCATCATTATATCATCATCATCATCTCATCATGATATCATCATCATGATATCATCATCATCATCATCATCATCATCTCATCATGATATCATCATCATCATCATCATCATCTCATCATGATATCATCATCATCATCATCTCATCATGTTATCATCATCATCATCATCATCATCATCATCATCATCATCATCATCATCTCATCATGATATCATCATCATCTCATCATGATATCATCATCATCATCATCTCATCATGATATCATCATCGTGATATCATCATCATCATCTCATCACGATATCATCATCATCAGCTCATCATGGTATCATCATCATCTCATCATGATATCATCATCATCTCATCATTATATCATCATAATCATCATCATCATCATCATCTCATCCTGATATCATCATCATCTCATCATGATATCATCATCATCATCATCATCATCTCATCATGATATCATCATCATCATCATCTCATCATGATATCATCATCATCATCATCATCTCATCATGATATCATGATATCATCATCATGATATCATCATCATCATCATCATCATCTCATCATGATATCATCATCATCATCATCATCATCATCATCTCATCATGATATCATCATCATCTCATCATTATATCATCATCATCATCATCATCATCATCATCATCATCATCATCATCATCATCATCTCATCATGATATCATCATCATCTCATCATGATATCAACATCATCATTATCATCATCATCATCATCATCATCATCATCATCATCATCATCATCATCATCATCATCATCTCATCATGATATCATCATCATCTCATCATGATATCATCAGCATCATCATCATCATCATCATCTCATCATGATATCATCATCATCATCGTCATCTCATCATGATATCATCATCATCATCATCATCATCATCATCAACATCATCATCATCATCATCTCATCATTATATCATCATCATCTCATCATGATATCATCATGATATCATCATCATCATCATCATCATCTCATCATGATATCATCATCATCATCATTATCATCATCTAATCATAATATCATCATCATCTCATCATGATATCATCATCATCATCTCATCATGATATCATCATCATCATCTCATCATGATATCATCATCATCATCATCTCATCATGTTATCATCATCATCATCATCATCATCATCTCATCATGATATCATCATCATCATCATCATCATCATCATCATCATCATCATCATGATATCATCATCATCATCATCATCATCATCATCATCATCTCATCATGATATCATCATCATCTTATCACAATATCATCATCATCATCATCATCATCATCTCATCATGATATCACCATCATCATCCTCTCATCATTATATCATCATCATCATCTCATCATGATATCATCATCATGATATCATCATCATCATCTCATCATGATATCATCATCATCATCATCATCATCATCTCATCATGATATCATCATCATCATCATATCATCATTATATCATCATCATCATCTCATCATGATATCATCATGATATCATCATCATCATCATCATCATCATCATCATCTCATCATGATATCATCATCATCATCATCATCTCATCATGATATCATCATCATCATCATCTCATCATGTTATCATCATCATCATCATCATCATCATCATCATCTCATCATGATATCATCATCATCTCATCATGATATCATCATCATCATCATCATCATCTCATCATGATATCATCATCATGATATCATCATCATCATCTCATCACGATATCATCATCATCAGCTCATCATGGTATCATCATCATCATCTCATCATGATATCATCATCATCTCATCATTATATCATCATCATCATCATCATCATCATCTCATCCTGATATCATCATCATCTCATCATGATATCATCATCATCATCATCATCATCATCTCATCATGATATCATCATCATCATCATCTCATCATGATATCATCATCATCTCATCATGATATCATCATCATCATCATCATCATCATCATCATCATCATCTCATCATGATATCATGATATCATCATCATGATATCATCATCATCATCATCATCATCTCATCATGATATCATCATCATCATCATCATCATCATCATCATCTCATCATGATATCATCATCATCTCATCATGATATCATCATCATCTCATCATGATATCATCATCATCATCTCATCATGATATCATCATCATCATCATCGTCATCTCATCATGATATCATCATCATCATCATCAACATCATCATCATCATCATCTCATCATTATATCATCATCATCTCATCATGATATCATCATCATGATATCATCATCATCATCATCATCATCATCTCATCATGATATCATCATCATCATCATCATCATTATCATCATCTAATCATAATATCATCATCATCTCATCATGATATCATCATCATCATCTCATCATGATATCATCATCATCATCATCATCTCATCATGTTATCATCATCATCATCATCATCATCTCATCATGATATCATCATCATCATCATCATCTCATCATGATATCATCATCATGATATCATCATCATCATCATCATCTCATCATGATATCATCATCATGATATCATCATCATCATCATCTCATCACGATATCATCATCATCAGCTCATCATGGTATCATCATCATCTCATCATATCATCAACATCATCTCATCATGATATCATCATCATGATATCATCATCATCATCATCATCATCTCATCATGATATCATCATCATCTCATCATAATCATCATTATCATCATCATCTCATCATGATATCATCAAGATATCATCATTATCATCTCATCATGATATCATCATCATCATCATCATCATCATCATCATCATCATCTCATCATGATATCATCATCATCATCATCATCATCTCATCATGATATCATCATCATCTCATCATGATATCATCATCATCATCATCTCATCATGATATCATCATCATTATCATCATCATCACATCATTATATCATCATCATCATCATCTCATCATGATATCATCATCATCTCATCATGATATCATCATCATCTCATCACGATATCATCATCATCAGCTCATCATGGTATCATCATCATCTCATCATGATATCATCATCATCTCATCATTATATCATCATCATCATCTCATCATGATATCATCATCATCTCATCATGATATCATCATCATCATCCTCATCATCATCTCATCATGATATCATCATCATCATCATCATCATCTCATCATGATATCATCATCATCATCATCTCATCATGTTATCATCATCATCATCTCACCATGATATCATCATCATCATCTCATCATGATATCATCATCATGATATCATCATCATCATCATCTCATCATGATATCATCATCATCATCTCATCATGATATCTTCATCATTATATCATAATCATGACATCATCATCATCATCATCATCATCATCATCATCATCATCATCATCTCATCATGATATCATCATCATCTCATCATGATATCATCATCATCATCATCATCTCATCATGATATCATCATCATCTCATCATGATATCATCATCATGATATCATCATCATCTCATCACGATATCATCATCATCAGCTCATCATGATATCATCATCATCTCATCATATCATCAACATCATCTCATCATGATATCATCATCATGATATCATCATCATCATCATCTCATCATGATATCATCATCTCATCATTATATCATCATCATCATCATCATCATCTCATCATGATATCATCATCATCTCATCATGATATCATCATCATCATCATCATCATCATCATCATCATCTCATCATGATATCATCATCATCTTATCACGATATCATCATCATCATCATCATCATCTCATCATGATATCACCAACATCATCCTCTCATCATTATATCATCATCATCATCTCATCATGATATCATCATCATGATATCATCATCATCATCATCTCATCATGATATCATCATCATCATCATCATCTCATCATGATATCATCATCATCATCATCATCTCATCATGATATCATCATCATGATATCATCATTATCATCTCATCATTATATCATCATCATCATCATCATCTCATCATTATATCATCATCATCTCATCATGATATCATCATCATCATCATCATCTCATCATGCTATCATCATCATCATCATCTCATAATGTTATCATCATCATCATCATCATCATCATCATCATCATCATCATCTCATCATGATATCATCATCATCTCATCATGATATCATCATCATCTCATCATGATATCATCATCATGATATCATCATCATCATCTCATCACGATATCATCATCATCAGCTCATCATGGTATCATCATCATCTCATCATGATATCATCATCATCTCATCATTATATCATCATCATCATCATCATCATCTCATCATGATATCATCATCATCTCATCATGATATCATCATCATCATCATCATCATCATCATCATCTCATCATGATATCATCATCATCTTATCACGATATCATCATCATCATCATCATCATCTCATCATGATATCACCAACATCATCCTCTCATCATTATATCATCATCATCATCTCATCATGATATCATCATCATGATATCATCATCATCATCATCTCATCATGATATCATCATCATCATCATCATCTCATCATGATATCATCATCATCATCATCATCTCATCATGATATCATCATCATGATATCATCATTATCATCTCATCATTATATCATCATCATCATCATCATCATCTCATCATTATATCATCATCATCTCATCATGATATCATCATCATCATCATCATCTCATCATGCTATCATCATCATCATCATCTCATAATGTTATCATCATCATCATCATCATCATCATCATCATCATCTCATCATGATATCATCATCATCTCATCATGATATCATCATCATCTCATCATGATATCATCATCATGATATCATCATCATCATCTCATCACGATATCATCATCATCAGCTCATCATGGTATCATCATCATCTCATCATGATATCATCATCATCTCATCATTATATCATCATCATCATAATCATCATCATCTCATCCTGATATCATCATCATCTCATCATGATATCATCATGATATCATCATTATCATCTCATCATTATATCATCATCATCATCATCATCATCATCATCATCATCATCATCATCATCTCATCATGATATCATCATGATATCATCATCATCATCTCATCATGAAATCATCATCATCATCATCTCATCATGATATCATCATCATCATCATATCATCATGATATCATCATCATCTCATCATGATATCATCATCATCATCTCATCATGATATCATCATCATATCATCATCATATCATCATCATCATCATCTCATCATGATATCATCATCATGACATCATCATCAGCATCATCACCTCATCATGATATCATCATCATGATATCATCATCATCATCATCATCATCTCATCCTGATATCATCATCATCATCATCTCATCATGATATCATCATCATCTCATCATGATATCATCATCATCATCTCATCATGATATCATCATCATGATATCATCATCATGATATCATCATCATCATCATCATCATCATCTCATCATGATATCATCATCATCATCATCATCATCATCATCATCATCATCTCATCATGATATCATCATCATCATCATCTCATCATGATATCATCATCATGATATCATCATCATGATATCATCATCATCATCTCATCATGATATCATCATCATCATCTCATCATGATATCATCATCATGATATCATCATCATTATCTTCATCATCTCAACATGATATCATCATCATGATATCATAATCATGATATCATCATCATCATCTCATCATGATATCATCATCATCATCATCATCATCATCATCTCATCATGATATCATCATCATCATCTCATCATGATATCATCATCATGATATCATCATCATGATATCATCATCATGATATCATCATCATCATCTCATCATGATATCATCATCATCATCTCATCATGATATCATCATCATGATATCATCATCATTATCTTCATCATCTCAACATGATATCATAATCATGATATCATCATCATCTCATCATGATATCATCATCATCTCATCATGATATCATCATCATCATCATCATCATCATGATATCATCATCATCTCATCATGATATCATCATCATCATCATCATCATCTCATCATGATATCATCATCATCATCTCATCATGATATCATCATCATGATATCATCATCATCTTATCATGATATCATCATCATCATCATCTCATCATGATACCATCATCATCATCTCATCATGATATCATCATCATGATATCATCATCATCATCTCATCATGATATCATAATCATCTTATCATGATATCATCATCATCATCATCATCATCTCATCATGATACCATCATCATCAGCTCATCACGATATCATCATCTCATCATGATATCATCATCATCATCATCATCATCATCTCGTCATGATATCATCATCATCATCATCTCATCATGATATCATCATCACCATCATCTCATCATGATATCATCATCATCTCATCATGATATCATCATCATGATATCATCATCATCATCATCATCTCATCATGATATCATCATCATCATCATCATCATCATCTCATCATGATATCATCATCATTATCATCATCATCTCATCATTATATCATCATCATTATATCATCATCATCATCATCTCATCATGATATCATCATCATGATATCATCATCATCATCATCTGATCACGATATCATCATCATCAGCTCATCATGGTATCATCATCATCTCATCATGACATCATCATCATCTTATCATTATATCATCATCATCATCATCATCATCTCATCATGATTTCATCATCATGATATCATCATCATCATCTCATCATGATATCATCATCATCATCATCTCATCATTATATCATCATCATCATCATCATCATCATCTCATCATGATATCATCATCATCATCATCATCATCTCATCATGATATCATCATCATCATCTCATCATTATATCATCATTATCATCATCATCATCTCATCATGATATCATCAAGATATCATCATTATCATCTCATCATGATATCATCATCATCATCATCATCATCATCATCTCATCATGATATCATCATCATCATCATCATCTCATCATTATATCATCATCATCATCATCATCATCATCTCATCATGATATCATCATCATCATCATCATCATCTCATCATGATATCATCATCATCATCTCATCATTATATCATCATTATCATCATCATCTCATCATGATATCATCAAGATATCATCATTATCATCTCATCATGATATCATCATCATCATCATCATCATCATCATGATATCATCATCATCATCATCATCTCATCATGATATCATCATCATCATCTCATCATTATATCATCATTATCATCATCATCTCATCATGATATCATCAAGATATCATCATTATCATCTCTTCATGATATCATCATCATCATCATCATCTCATCATGATATCATCATCATCATCATCATCATCATCTCATCATGATATCATCATCATCATCATCATCATCACATCATTATATCATCATCATCATCATCCTCATCATCTCATCATGTTATCATCATCATCTCATCATGATATCATCATCATCTCATCACGATATCATCATCATCAGCTCATCATGGTATCATCATCATCTCATCATGATATCATCATCATCTCATCATTATATCATCATCATCATCATCATCATCTCATCATGATATCATCATCATCTCATCATGATATCATCATCATCATCCTCATCATCATCTCATCATGATATCATCATCATCATCTCATAATGATATCATCATCATCATCATCTCATCATGTTATCATCATCATCATCTCACCATGATATCATCATCATCATCTCATCATGATATCATCATCATGATATCATCATCATCATCATCTCATCATGATATCATCATCATCATCTCATCATGATATCCTCATCATTATATCATAATCATGACATCATCATCATCATCATCATCATCATCTCATCATGATATCATCATCATCTCATCATGATATCATCATCATCATCATCATCTCATCATGATATCATCATCATCTCATCATCAGCTCATCATGATATCATCATCATCTCATCACGATATCATCATCATCAGCTCATCATGATATCATCATCATCTCATCATATCATCAACATCATCTCATCATGATATCATCATCATGATATCATCATCATCATCATCATCTCATCATGATATCATCATCATCTCATCATGATATCATCATCATCTCATCATGATATCATCATCATCATCGTCATCTCATCATGATATCATCATCATCATCATCATCTCATCATTATATCATCATCATCTCATCATGATATCATCATCATGATATCATCATCATCATCATCATCTCATCATGATATCATCATCATCATCATCATTATCATCATCTAATCATAATATCATCATCATCTCATCATGATGTCATCATCATCATCTCATCATGATATCATCATCATCATCTCATCATGATATCATCATCATCATCATCTCATCATGTTATCATCATCATCATCATCATCATCATCATCTCATCATGATATCATCATCATCATCATCATCATCATCATCATCTCATCATGATATCATCATCATGATATCATCATCATCATCATCATCTCATCATGATATCATCATCATGATATCATCATCATCATCATCTCATCACGATATCATCATCATCAGCTCATCATGGTATCATCATCATCTCATCATATCATCAACATCATCTCATCATGATATCATCATCATGATATCATCATCATCATCATCATCATCTCATCATGATATCATCATCATCATCTCATCATTATATCATCATTATCATCATCATCTCATCATGATATCATCAAGATATCATCATTATCATCTCATCATCATCTGATCATCATCATCATCATCTCATCATGATATCATCATCATCATCTCATCATGATATCATCATCATGATATCATCATCATGATATCATCATCATGATATCATCATCATCATCTCATCATGATATCATCATCATCATCTCATCATGATATCATCATCATGATATCATCATCATTATCTTCATCATCTCAACATGATATCATCATCATGATATCATAATCATGATATCATCATCATCATCTCATCATGATATCATCATCATCATCATCATCATCTCATCATGATATCATCATCATCATCTCATCATGATATCATCATCATGATATCATCATCATGATATCATCATCATCATCTCATCATGATATCATCATCATCATCTCATCATGATATCATCATCATGATATCATCATCATTATCTTCATCATCTCAACATGATATCATCATCATGATATCATAATCATGATATCATCATCATCTCATCATGATATCATCATCATCTCATCATGATATCATCATCATCATCATCATCATCATCATATCATCATGATATCATCATCATCTTATCACGATATCATCATCATCATCATCATCATCTCATCATGATATCATCATCATCATCTCATCATGATATCATCATCATGATATCATCATCATCTTATCATGATATCATCATCATCATCATCATCATCTCATCATGATACCATCATCATCATCTCATCATGATATCATCATCATGATATCATCATCATCATCTCATCATGATATCATAATCATCTTATCATGATATCATCATCATCATCATCATCATCTCATCATGATACCATCATCATCAGCTCATCACGATATCATCATCTCATCGTGATATCATCATCATCATCATCATCTCGTCATGATATCATCATCATCATCATCTCATCATGATATCATCATCACCATCATCTCATCATGATATCATCATCATCTCATCATGATATCATCATCATGATATCATCATCATCATCATCATCTCATCATGATATCATCATCATCATCATCATCATCTCATCATGATATCATCATCATTATCATCATCATCTCATCATTATATCATCATCATTATATCATCATCATCATCATCTCATCATGATATCATCATCATGATATCATCATCATCATCATCTGATCACGATATCATCATCATCAGCTCATCATGGTATCATCATCATCTCATCATGACATCATCATCATCTTATCATTATATCATCATCATCATCATCATCTCATCATGATTTCATCATCATGATATCATCATCATCATCTCATCATGATATCATCATCATCATCATCTCATCATTATATCATCATCATCATCATCATCATCTCATCATGATATCATCATCATCATCATCATCATCTCATCATGATATCATCATCATCATCTCATCATTATATCATCATTATCATCATCATCATCTCATCATGATATCATCAAGATATCATCATTATCATCTCATCATGATATCATCATCATCATCATCATCATCATCATCTCATCATGATATCATCATCATCATCATCATCTCATCATTATATCATCATCATCATCATCATCATCATCTCATCATGATATCATCATCATCATCATCATCATCTCATCATGATATCATCATCATCATCTCATCATTATATCATCATTATCATCATCATCTCATCATGATATCATCAAGATATCATCATTATCATCTCATCATGATATCATCATCATCATCATCATCATCATCATCATCATGATATCATCATCATCATCATCATCTCATCATGATATCATCATCATCATCTCATCATTATATCATCATTATCATCATCATCTCATCATGATATCATCAAGATATCATCATTATCATCTCTTCATGATATCATCATCATCATCATCATCTCATCATGATATCATCATCATCATCATCATCATCATCTCATCATGATATCATCATCATCATCATCATCATCACATCATTATATCATCATCATCATCATCCTCATCATCTCATCATGTTATCATCATCATCTCATCATGATATCATCATCATCTCATCACGATATCATCATCATCAGCTCATCATGGTATCATCATCATCTCATCATGATATCATCATCATCTCATCATTATATCATCATCATCATCATCATCTCATCATGATATCATCATCATCTCATCATGATATCATCATCATCATCCTCATCATCATCTCATCATGATATCATCATCATCATCTCATAATGATATCATCATCATCATCATCTCATCATGTTATCATCATCATCATCTCACCATGATATCATCATCATCATCTCATCATGATATCATCATCATGATATCATCATCATCATCATCTCATCATGATATCATCATCATCATCTCATCATGATATCCTCATCATTATATCATAATCATGACATCATCATCATCATCATCATCATCATCTCATCATGATATCATCATCATCTCATCATGATATCATCATCATCATCATCATCTCATCATGATATCATCATCATCTCATCATCAGCTCATCATGATATCATCATCATCTCATCACGATATCATCATCATCAGCTCATCATGATATCATCATCATCTCATCATATCATCAACATCATCTCATCATGATATCATCATCATGATATCATCATCATCATCATCATCTCATCATGATATCATCATCATCTCATCATGATATCATCATCATCTCATCATGATATCATCATCATCATCGTCATCTCATCATGATATCATCATCATCATCATCATCAACATCATCATCATCTCATCATTATATCATCATCATCTCATCATGATATCATCATCATGATATCATCATCATCATCATCATCTCATCATGATATCATCATCATCATCATCATTATCATCATCTAATCATAATATCATCATCATCTCATCATGATGTCATCATCATCATCTCATCATGATATCATCATCATCATCTCATCATGATATCATCATCATCATCATCTCATCATGTTATCATCATCATCATCATCATCATCATCATCTCATCATGATATCATCATCATCATCATCATCATCATCATCATCTCATCATGATATCATCATCATGATATCATCATCATCATCATCATCTCATCATGATATCATCATCATGATATCATCATCATCATCATCTCATCACGATATCATCATCATCAGCTCATCATGGTATCATCATCATCTCATCATATCATCAACATCATCTCATCATGATATCATCATCATGATATCATCATCATCATCATCATCATCTCATCATGATATCATCATCATCATCTCATCATTATATCATCATTATCATCATCATCTCATCATGATATCATCAAGATATCATCATTATCATCTCATCATCATCTGATCATCATCATCATCATCTCATCATGATATCATCATCATCATCTCATCATGATATCATCATCATGATATCATCATCATGATATCATCATCATGATATCATCATCATCATCTCATCATGATATCATCATCATCATCTCATCATGATATCATCATCATGATATCATCATCATTATCTTCATCATCTCAACATGATATCATCATCATGATATCATAATCATGATATCATCATCATCATCTCATCATGATATCATCATCATCATCATCATCATCATCTCATCATGATATCATCATCATCATCTCATCATGATATCATCATCATGATATCATCATCATGATATCATCATCATCATCTCATCATGATATCATCATCATCATCTCATCATGATATCATCATCATGATATCATCATCATTATCTTCATCATCTCAACATGATATCATCATCATGATATCATAATCATGATATCATCATCATCTCATCATGATATCATCATCATCTCATCATGATATCATCATCATCATCATCATCATCATCATATCATCATGATATCATCATCATCTTATCACGATATCATCATCATCATCATCATCATCTCATCATGATATCATCATCATCATCTCATCATGATATCATCATCATGATATCATCATCATCTTATCATGATATCATCATCATCATCATCATCATCTCATCATGATACCATCATCAT
>JAYKOZ010000093.1:2790000-2802500 GCA_036172795.1 Pelodytes ibericus
ATCATCATCATCTCATCATGATATCATCATGATATCATCATTATCATCTCATCATTATATCATCATCATCATCATCATCATCATTATATCATCATCATCTCATCATGATATCATCATTATCATCTCATCATCTCATCATGAAATCATCATCATCATCATCTCATCATGATATCATCATCATCATCATATCATCATGATATCATCATCATCTCATCATGATATCATCATCATCATCTCATCATGATATCATCATCATATCATCATCATATCATCATCATCATCTCATCATGATATTATCATCATGACATCATCATCAGCATCATCACCTCATCATGATATCATCATCATGATATCATCATCATCATCATCATCATCATCTCATCCTGATATCATCATCATCATCATCTCATCATGATATCATCATCATCTCATCATGATATCATCATCATCATCTCATCATGATATGATCATCATGATATCATCATCATGATATCATCATCATCATCATCATCATCATCTCATCATGATATCATCATCATCATCATCATCATCATCATCATCATCTCATCATGATATCATCATCATCATCTCATCATGATATCATCATCATGATATCATCATCATGATATCATCATCATCATCTCATCATGATATCATCATCATCATCTCATCATGATATCATCATCATGATATCATCATCATTATCTTCATCATCTCAACATGATATCATCATCATGATATCATAATCATGATATCATCATCATCATCTCATCATGATATCATCATCATCATCATCATCATCATCATCATCTCATCATGATATCATCATCATCATCTCATCATGATATCATCATCATGATATCATCATCATTATCTTCATCATCTCAACATGATATCATCATCATGATATCATAATCATGATATCATCATCATCTCATCATGATATCATCATCATCTCATCATTATATCATCATCATCATCATCATCATCATATCATCATGATATCATCATCATCTCATCATGATATCATCATCATCATCATCATCATCATCTCATCATGATATCATCATCATCATCTCATCATGATATCATCATCATGATATCATCATCATCTTATCATGATATCATCATCATCATCATCATCATCTCATCATGATACCATCATCATCATCTCATCATGATATCATCATCATGATATCATCATCATCATCTCATCATGATATCATAATCATCTTATCATGATATCATCATCATCATCATCATCATCTCATCATGATACCATCATCATCAGCTCATCACGATATCATCATCTCATCATGATATCATCATCATCATCATCATCATCATCATCTCGTCATGATATCATCATCATCATCATCTCATCATGATATCATCATCACCATCATCTCATCATGATATCATCATCATCTCATCATGATATCATCATCATGATATCATCATCATCATCATCATCTCATCATGATATCATCATCATCATCATCATCATCTCATCATGATATCATCATCATTATCATCATCATCTCATCATTATATCATCATCATTATATCATCATCATCATCATCTCATCATGATATCATCATCATGATATCATCATCATCATCATCATCTGATCACGATATCATCATCATCAGCTCATCATGGTATCATCATCATCTCATCATGACATCATCATCATCTTATCATTATATCATCATCATCATCATCATCTCATCATGATTTCATCATCATGATATCATCATCATCATCTCATCATGATATCATCATCATCATCATCTCATCATTATATCATCATCATCATCCTCATCATCATCTCATCATGATATCATCATCATCATCTCATAATGATATCATCATCATCATCATCTCATCATGTTATCATCATCATCATCTCACCATGATATCATCATCATCATCTCATCATGATATCATCATCATGATATCATCATCATCATCATCTCATCATGATATCATCATCATCATCTCATCATGATATCCTCATCATTATATCATAATCATGACATCATCATCATCATCATCATCATCTCATCATGATATCATCATCATCTCATCATGATATCATCATCATCATCATCATCTCATCATGATATCATCATCATCTCATCATGATATCATCATCATGATATCATCATCATCTCATCACGATATCATCATCATCAGCTCATCATGATATCATCATCATCTCATCATATCATCAACATCATCTCATCATGATATCATCATCATGATATCATCATCATCATCATCATCTCATCATGATATCATCATCATCTCATCATGATATCATCATCATCATCATCAACATCATCATCATCATCATCATCTCATCATTATATCATCATCATCTCATCATGATATCATCATCATGATATCATCATCATCATCATCATCTCATCATGATATCATCATCATCATCATCATCATTATCATCATCTAATCATAATATCATCATCATCTCATCATGATGTCATCATCATCATCTCATCATGATATCATCATCATCATCTCATCATGATATCATCATCATCATCATCTCATCATGTTATCATCATCATCATCATCATCATCATCATCATCATCTCATCATGATATCATCATCATCATCATCATCATCATCATCATCATCATCTCATCATGATATCATCATCATGATATCATCATCATCATCATCATCTCATCATGATATCATCATCATGATATCATCATCATCATCATCTCATCACGATATCATCATCATCAGCTCATCATGGTATCATCATCATCTCATCATATCATCAACATCATCTCATCATGATATCATCATCATGATATCATCATCATCATCATCATCATCTCATCATGATATCATCATCATCATCTCATCATTATATCATCATTATCATCATCATCTCATCATGATATCATCAAGATATCATCATTATCATCTCATCATGATATCATCATCATCATCATCATCATCATCATCATCTCATCATTATATCATCATCATCATCATCATCATCATCTCATCATGATATCATCATCATCTCATCATGATATCATCATCATCATCATCTCATCATGATATCATCATCATTATCATCATCATCACATCATTATATCATCATCATCATCATCTCATCATGATATCATCATCATCTCATCATGATATCATCATCATCTCATCATGATATCATCATCATCAGCTCATCACGATATCATCATCATCAGCTCATCATGGTATCATCATCATCTCATCATGATATCATCATCATCTCATCATTATATCATCATCATCATCATCATCTCATCATGATATCATCATCATCTCATCATGATATCATCATCATCATCCTCATCATCATCTCATCATGATATCATCATCATCATCATCATCATCTCATCATGATATCATCATCATCTCATCATGATATCATCATCATGATATCATCATCATCATCATCTCATCATGATATCATCATCATCTCATCATGATATCATCATCATTATCATCATCATCTCATCATTATATCATCATCATTATATCATCATCATCATCATCATCTCATCATGATTTCATCATCATGATATCATCATCATCATCATCTCATCACGATATCATCATCATCTCATCATGATATCATCATCATCATCATCATCATCTCATCATGATATCATCATCATCATCATCTCATCATTATATCATCATCATCATCACCATCATCATCATCATCATCATCATCATCATCTCATCATGATATCATCATCATCTCATCATGATATCATCATCATGATATCATCATCATCTCATCATGATATCATCATCATCTCATCATGATATCATCAGCATCATCATCATCATCATCATCATCTCATCATGATATCATCATCATCTCATCATGATATCATCATCATCATCATCTCATCATGATATCATCATCATCATCATCATCATCATCATCTCATCATGATATCATCATCATCATCATCTCATCATTATATCATCATCATCATCATCATCATCATCATCATCATCATCATCTCATCATGATATCATCATCATCTCATCATGATATCATCATCATGATATCATCATCATCTCATCATGATATCATCATCATCTCATCATGATATCATCATCATCATCATCTCATCACGATATCATCATCATCAGCTCATCATGGTATCATCATCATCTCATCATGACATCATCATCATCTCATCATTATATCATCATCATCATCATCATCTCATCATGATTTCATCATCATGATATCATCATCATCATCTCATCATGATATCATCATCATCATCTCATCATTATATCATCATCATCATCATCATCATCTCATCATGATATCATCATCATCTCATCATGATATCATCATCATCTCATCATGATATCATCATCATCTCATCATGATATCATCAGCATCATCATCATCATCATCATCATCATCATCTCATCATGATATCATCATCATCATCTCATCATGATATCATCATCATCATCATCTCATCATTATATCATCATCATCATCATCATCATCATCTCATCATGATATCATCATCATCTCATCATGATATCATCATCATGATATCATCATCATCTCATCATGATATCATCATCATCTCATCATGATATCATCATCATCATCATCTCATCACGATATCATCATCATCAGCTCATCATGGTATCATCATCATCTCATCATGACATCATCATCATCTCATCATTATATCATCATCATCATCATCATCTCATCATGATTTCATCATCATGATATCATCATCATCATCTCATCATGATATCATCATCATCATCTCATCATTATATCATCATCATCATCATCATCTCATCATGATATCATCATCTCATCATGATATCATCATCATCTCATCATGATATCATCATCATCTCATCATGATATCATCATCATCATCATCATCATCATCATCATCATCATGATATCATCATCATCTCATCATGATATCATCAGCATCATCAGCATCATCTCATCATGATATCATCATCATCATCATCATCATCATCATCATCATCATCATCATCATCATCATCATCTCATCATGATATCATCATCATCATCATCATCATCATCATCATCATCATCATCTCATCATGATATCATCATCATCTCATCATGATATCATCATCATCATCTCATCATGATATCATCATCATCTCATCATGATATCATCATCATCATCATCTCATCATAATATCATCATCATCTCATCATGATATCATCATCATCATCATCATCATCTCATCATGATATCATCATCATCATCTCATCATGATATCATCATCATCATCTCATCATGTTATCATCATCATCATCTCATCATGATATCATCATCATCATCATCATCATCTCATCATGATATCATCATCATGATATCATCATCATCATCATCTCATCATGATATCATCATCATCATCTCATCATGATATCATCATCATCATCTCATCATGATATCATCATCATCTCATCATGATATCATCATCATCATCTCATCATGATATCATCATCATCTCATCATGATATCATCATCATCATCTCATCATAATATCATCATCATCTCATCATGATATCATCATCATCATCATCATCATCTCATCATGATATCATCATCATCATCTCATCATGATATCATCATCATCATCTCATCATGTTATCATCATCATCATCTCATCATGATATCATCATCATCATCATCATCATCTCATCATGATATCATCATCATGATATCATCATCATGATATCATCATCATCATCATCTCATCATGATATCATCATCATCATCTCATCATGATATCATCATCATCATCTCATCATGTTATCATCATCATCATCTCATCATGATATCATCATCATCATCATCATCATCATCATCATCTCATCATATCATCATCATGATATCATCATCATCATCTCATTATATCATCATCATGATATCATCATCATCATCTCATCATGTTATCATCATCATCATCATCTCATCATGATATCATCATCATCATCATCATCATCATCATCATCTCATCATGATATCATCATCATGATATCATCATCATCATCATCTCATCATATCATCATCATGATATCATCATCATCATCATCTCATGATATCATCATCATGATATCATCATCATCATCTCATCATCATGATATCATCATGATATCATCATCATCATCATCTCATCATGATATCATCATCATCATCTCATCATGATATCATCATCATCATCTCATCATGTTATCATCATCATCATCTCATCATGATATCATCATCATCATCATCATCTCATCATGATATCATCATCATGATATCATCATCATCATCTCATCATCATGATATCATCATGATATCATCATCATCATCATCATCATCATCATCATCATCATCATCTCATCATGATATCATCATCATGATATCATCATCATCTCATCATGATATCTTCATCATCACATCATGATATCATCATCATAATATCATCATCATCTCATCATGTTATCATCATCATGATATCATCATCATCTTATCATGATATCATCATCATCATCATCATCTCATCATGATACCATCATCATCAGCTCATCATGATATCATCATCATCATCTCATCATGTTATCATCATCATCATCTCATCATGATATCATCATCATCATCATCATCATCATCATCATCATCTCATCATGATATCATCATCATGATATCATCATCATCATCATCATCTCATCATGATATCATCATCATCATCTCATCATGATATCATCATCATCATCTCATCATGTTATCATCATCATCATCATCTCATCATGATATCATCATCATCATCATCTCATCATGATATCATCATCATGATATCATCATCATCATCTCATCATGATATCATCATCATCATCATCATCATCTCATCATGATATCATCATCATCATCTCATCATCATCATCTCATCATATCATCATCATGATATCATCATCATGATATCATCATCATCATCATCTCATCATCATGATATCATCATCATCATCTCATGATATCATCATCATGATATCATCATCATCATCATCTCATCATCATGATATCATCATGATATCATCATCATCATCATCATCATCATCATCATCATCTCATCATGATATCATCATCATCATCATCTCATCATGATATCATCATCATCATCATCATCATCATCATCATCTCATCATGATATAATCATCATGATATCATCATCATCATCTCATCATGATATCATCATCATCATCATCATCATCTCATCATGATATCATCATCATGATATCATCATCATGATATCATCATCATCATCTCATCATATCATCATCATGATATCATCATCATCATCATCTCATGATATCATCATCATGATATCATCATCATCTCATCATCATGATATCATCATGATATCATCATCATCATCATCATCATCATCATCATCTCATCATGATATCATCATCATCATCATATCATGTTATCATCATCATCATCTCATCATGATATCATCATCATCATCATCATCATCTCATCATGATATCATCATCATCATCATCATCATCTCATCATGATATCATCATCATCATCATCATCATCTCATCATGATATCATCATCATGATATCATCATCATCATCTCATCATCATCATCTCATCATATCATCATCATGATATCATCATCATCATCATCTCATGATATCATCATCATGATATCATCATCATCATCTCATCATCATGATATCATCATCATCATCATCATCATCATCATCATCTCATCATGATATCATCATCATGATATCATCATCATCATCATCATCTCATCATGATATCATCATCATAATATCATCATCATCTCATCATGATATCATCATCATGATATCATCATCATCTTATCATGATATCATCATCATCATCATCATCATCTCATCATGATACCATCATCATCAGCTCATCATGATATCATCATCTCATCATGATATCATCATCATCATCATCATCATCATCTCATCATGATATCATCATCATCATCATCTCATCATGATATCATCATCACCATCATCTCATCATGATATCATCATCATCTCATCATGATATCATCATCATGATATCATCATCATCATCATCTCATCATGATATCATCATCATCATCATCTCATCATGATATCATCATCATGATATCATCATCATCATCATCATCTCATCATGATATCATCATCATCATCATCTCATCATGATATCATCATCATGATATCATCATCATCATCTCATCATGATATCATCATCATGATATCATCATCATGATATCATCATCATCATCTCATCATGATATCATCATCATCATCTCATCATGATATCATCATCATGATATCATCATCATCATCTCATCATGATATCATCATCATGATATCATCATCATTATCTTCATCATCTCAACATGATATCATCATCATGATATCATAATTATGATATCATCATCATCATCTCATCATGATATCATCATCATCATCATCATCATCATCTCATCATGATATCATCATCATCATCTCATCATGATATCATCATCATGATATCATCATCATCATCATCATCATCTCATCATGATATCATCATCATCATCTCATCATGATATCATCATCATGATATCATCATCATTATCTTCATCATCTCAACATGATATCATCATCATGATATCATAATCATGATATCATCATCATCTCATCATGATATCATCATCATCTCATCATGATATCATCATCATCATCATCATATCATCATGATATCATCATCATCTTATCACGATATCATCATCATCATCATCATCATCATCATCATCATCTCATCATGATATCATCATCATCATCTCATCATGATATCATCATCATGATATCATCATCATCTTATCATGATATCATCATCATCATCATCATCAACTCATCATGATACCATCATCATCATCTCATCATGATATCATCATCATGATATCATCATCATCATCTCATCATGATATCATCATCATCTTATCATGATATCATCATCATCATCATCATCATCTCATCATGATACCATCATCATCAGCTCATCACGATATCATCATCTCATCATGATATCATCATCATCATCATCATCATCATCATCATCATCATCTCATCATGATATCATCATCATCATCATCTCATCATGATATCATCATCACCATCATCTCATCATGATATCATCATCATCTCATCATGATATCATCATCATGATATCATCATCATCATCATCTCATCATGATATCATCATCATCATCATCATCTCATCATGATATCATCATCATTATCATCATCATCTCATCATTATATCATCATCATTATATCATCATCATCATCATCTCATCATGATATCATCATCATGATATCATCATCATCATCATCTCATCACGATATCATCATCATCAGCTCATCATGGTATCATCATCATCTCATCATGACATCATCATCATCTTATCATTATATCATCATCATCATCATCATCTCATCATGATTTCATCATCATGATATCATCATCATCATCTCATCATGATATCATCATCATCATCTCATCATTATATCATCATCATCATCATCATCATCTCATCATGATATCATCATCATCTCATCATGATATCATCATCATGATATCATCATCATCTCATCATGATATCATCATCATCTCATCATGATATCATCATCATCATCATCATCATCTCATCACGATATCATCATCATCAGCTCATCATGGTATCATCATCATCTCATCATGACATCATCATCATCTCATCATTATATCATCATCATCATCATCATCTCATCATGATTTCATCATCATGATATCATCATCATCATCTCATCATGATATCTTCATCATCATCTCATCATTATATCATCATCATCATCATCATCATCATCATCATCTCATCATGATATCATCATCATCTCATCATGATATCATCATCATCTCATCATGATATCATCATCATCTCATCATGATATCATCAGCATCATCATCATCATCATCATCATCATCTCATCATGATATCATCATCATCATCATCATCTCATCATGATATCATCATCATCATCATCATCTCATCATTATATCATCATCATCATCATCATCATCATCATCATCTCATCATGATATCATCATCATCTCATCATGATATCATCATCATGATATCATCATCATCTCATCATGATATCATCATCATCTCATCATGATATCATCATCATCATCATCTCATCACGATATCATCATCATCAGCTCATCATGGTATCATCATCATCTCATCATGACATCATCATCATCTCATCATTATATCATCATCATCATCATCATCTCATCATGATTTCATCATCATGATATCATCATCATCATCTCATCATGATATCATCATCATCATCTCATCATTATATCATCATCATCATCATCATCATCTCATCATGATATCATCATCATCTCATCATGATATCATCATCATCTCATCATGATATCATCAGCATCATCATCATCATCATCATCATCATCATCATCATCATCATCTCATCATGATATCATCATCATCTCATCATGATATCATCAGCATCATCATCATCATCATCATCTCATCATGATATCATCATCATCATCATCATCATCATCATCATCATCATCATCATCATCTCATCATGATATCATCATCATCATCATCATCATCATCATCATCTCATCATGATATCATCATCATCTCATCATGATATCATCATCATCATCTCATCATGATATCATCATCATCTCATCATGATATCATCATCATCATCATCTCATCATAATATCATCATCATCTCATCATGATATCATCATCATCATCATCATCTCATCATGATATCATCATCATCATCTCATCATGATATCATCATCATCATCTCATCATGTTATCATCATCATCATCTCATCATGATATCATCATCATCATCATCTCATCATGATATCATCATCATGATATCATCATCATCATCATCTCATCATGATATCATCATCATCTTATCATTATATCATCATCATAATCATCATCTCATCATGTTATCATCATCATCATCATCTCACCATGATATCATCATCATCATCTCATCATGATATCATCATCATGATATCATCATCATCATCATCATCTCATCATGATATCATCATCATCATCTCATCATGATATCATCATCATCATCTCATCATGTTATCATCATCATCATCTCATCATGATATCATCATCATCATCATCATCATCTCATCATGATATCATCATCATGATATCATCATCATCATCTCATCATATCATCATCATGATATCATCATCATCATCTCATCATGATATCATCATCATGATATCATCATCATCATCTCATCATATCATCATCATGATATCATCATCATCATCTCATGATATCATCATCATGATATCATCATCATCATCATCTCATCATGTTATCATCATCATCATCTCATCATGATATCATCATCATCATCATCATCATCATCTCATCATGATATCATCATCATGATATCATCATCATCATCTCATCATATCATCATCATGATATCATCATCATCATCATCTCATGATATCATCATCATGTTATCATCATCATCATCTCATCATCAAGATATCATCATGATATCATCATCATCATCATCATCATCTCATCATGATATCATCATCATCATCTCATCATGATATCATCATCATCATCTCATCATGTTATCATCATCATCATCTCATCATGATATCATCATCATCATCATCATCATCATCTCATCATGATATCATCATCATGATATCATCATCATCATCTCATCATCATGATATCATCATGATATCATCATCATCATCATCATCATCATCATCATCTCATCATGATATCATCATCATGATATCATCATCATCTCATCATGATATCTTCATCATCACATCATGATATCATCATCATAATATCATCATCATCTCATCATGATATCATCATCATGATATCATCATCATCTTATCATGATATCATCATCATCATCATCTCATCATGATACCATCATCATCAGCTCATCATGATATCATCATCTCATCATGATATCATCATCATCATCATCATCATCATCATCATCTCATCATGATATCATCATCATCATCTCATCATGATATCATCATCATCATCTCATCATGTTATCATCATCATCATCTCATCATGATATCATCATCATCATCATCATCATCATCATCTCATCATGATATCATCATCATGATATCATCATCATCATCATCTCATCATGATATCATCATCATCATCTCATCATGATATCATCATCATCATCTCATCATGTTATCATCATCATCATCTCATCATGATATCATCATCATCATCATCATCATCTCATCATGATATCATCATCATCATCATCATC
>JAYKOZ010000093.1:2807500-2810000 GCA_036172795.1 Pelodytes ibericus
TCATCATCATCTCATCATGATATCATCATCATCATCATCATCTCATCATGATATCATCATCATCATCATCATCATCTCATCATGATATCATCATCATGATATCATCATCATCATCTCATCATCATCATCTCATCATATCATCATCATGATATCATCATCATCATCATCTCATGATATCATCATCATGATATCATCATCATCATCTCATCATCATGATATCATCATGATATCATCATCATCATCATCATCATCATCATCTCATCATGATATCATCATCATGATATCATCATCATCATCATCATCTCATCATGATATCATCATCATAATATCATCATCATCTCATCATGATATCATCATCATCATCATCTCATCATGATATCATCATCATCATCTCATCATGATCATCATGATACCATCATCATCAGCTCATCATGATATCATCATCTCATCATGATATCATCATCATCATCATCATCATCTCATCATGATATCATCATCATCATCATCTCATCATGATATCATCATCACCATCATCTCATCATGATATCATCATCATCTCATCATGATATCATCATCATGATATCATCATCATCATCATCTCATCATGATATCATCATCATCATCATCTCATCATGATATCATCATCATTATCATCATCATCTCATCATTATATCATCATCATTATATCATCATCATCATCATCATCTCATCATGATATCATCATCATGATATCATCATCATCATCATCTCATCATGATATCATCATCACCATCATCTCATCATGATATCATCATCATCTCATCATGATATCATCATCATGATATCATCATCATCATCATCTCATCATGATATCATCATCATCATCATCTCATCATGATATCATCATCATTATCATCATCATCTCATCATTATATCATCATCATTATATCATCATCATCATCATCATCTCATCATGATATCATCATCATGATATCATCATCATCATCTCATCATGATATCATCATCATCATCTCATCATGATATCATCATCATGATATCATCATCATCATCTCATCATGATATCATCATTATGATATCATCATCATTATCTTCATCATCTCAACATGATATCATCATCATGATATCATAATTATGATATCATCATCATCATCTCATCATGATATCATCATCATCATCATCATCATCATCATCATCATCTCATCATGATATCATCATCATCATCTCATCATGATATCATCATCATGATATCATCATCATCATCATCATCATCTCATCATGATATCATCATCATCATCTCATCATGATATCATCATCATGATATCATCATCATTATCTTCATCATCTCAACATGATATCATCATCATGATATCATAATCATGATATCATCATCATCTCATCATGATATCATCATCATCTCATCATGATATCATCATCATCATCATCATATCATCATGATATCATCATCATCTTATCACGATATCATCATCATCATCATCATCATCATCATCATCTCATCATAATATCATCATCATCATCTCATCATGATATCATCATCATGATATCATCATCATCTTATCATGATATCATCATCATCATCATCATCAACTCATCATGATACCATCATCATCATCTCATCATGATATCATCATCATGATATCATCATCATCATCTCATCATGATATCATCATCATCTTATCATGATATCATCATCATCATCATCATCTCATCATGATACCATCATCATCAGCTCATCACGATATCATCATCTCATCATGATATCATCATCATCATCATCATCATCATCATCATCATCATCTCATCATGATATCATCATCATCATCATCTCATCATGATATCATCATCACCATCATCTCATCATGATATCATCATCATCTCATCATGATATCATCATCATGATATCATCATCATCATCATCTCATCATGATATCATCATCATCATCATCATCTCATCATGATATCATCATCATTATCATCATCATCTCATCATTATATCATCATCATTATATCATCATCATCATCATCTCATCATGATATCATCATCATGATATCATCATCATCATCATCTCATCACGATATCATCATCATCAGCTCATCATGGTATCATCATCATCTCATCATGACATCATCATCATCTTATCATTATATCATCATCATCATCATCATCTCATCATGATTTCATCATCATGATATCATCATCATCATCTCATCATGATATCATCATCATCATCTCATCATTATATCATCATCATCATCATCATCATCTCATCATGATATCATCATCATCTCATCATGATATCATCATCATGATATCATCATCATCTCATCATGATATCATCATCATCTCATCATGATATCATCATCATCATCATCATCATCTCATCACGATATCATCATCATCAGCTCATCATGGTATCATCATCATCTCATCATGACATCATCATCATCTCATCATTATATCATCATCATCATCATCATCTCA
>JAYKOZ010000093.1:2837500-2840000 GCA_036172795.1 Pelodytes ibericus
CTTATCATATCATCATGATATCATCAAGATATCATCATTATCATCTCATCATGATATCATCATCATCATCATCATCATCATCATCTCATCATGATATCATCATCATCATCATCATCATCTCATCATGATATCATCATCATCATCATCATCATCATCTCATCATGATATCATCATCATCATCATCTCATCATGATATCATCATCATTATCATCATCATCACATCATTATATCATCATCATCATCATCATCATCTCATAATGATATCATCATCATCTCATCATGATATCATCATCATCTCATCACGATATCATCATCATCAGCTCATCATGGTATCATCATCATCTCATCATGATATCATCATCATCTCATCATTATATCATCATCATCATCATCTCATCATGATATCATCATCATCATCCTCATCATCATCTCATCATGATATCATCATCATCATCATCATCATCATCTCATCATGATATCATCATCATCATCATCTCATCATGTTATCATCATCATCATCTCACCATGATATCATCATCATCATCTCATCATGATATCATCATCATGATATCATCATCATCATCATCTCATCATGATATCATCATCATCATCTCATCATGATATCATCATCATTATATCATAATCATGACAACATCATCATCATCATCATCATCATCATCTCATCATGATATCATCATCATCTCATCATGATATCATCATCATCTCATCATGATATCATCATCATCTCATCACGATATCATCATCATCAGCTCATCATGATATCATCATCATCTCATCATATCATCAACATCATCTCATCATGATATCATCATCATCATCTCATCATGATATCATCATCATCTCATCATTATATCATCATCATCATCATCATCATCTCATCATGATATCATCATCATCTCATCATGATATCATCATCATCTCATCATGATATCATCATCATCATCATCATCATCTTCATCTCATCATGATATCATCATCATCTTATCACGATATCATCATCATCATCATCATCATCATCATCATCATCATCTCATCATGATATCATCATCATCATCCTCTCATCATTATATCATCATCATCATCATCTCATCATGATATCATCATCATCATCTCATCATGATATCATCATCATCGTCATCATCTCATCATGATATCATCATCATCATCATCATCTCATCATGATATCATCATCATGATATCATCATTATCATCTCATCATTATATCATCATCATCATCATCATCATCATCATCTCATCATTATATCATCATCATCTCATCATGATATCATCATGATATCATCATCATCATCTCATCATGATATCATCATCATCATCATCATCTCATCATGATATCATCATCATCATCATCATATCATCATTATATCATCATCATCATCATCATCATCATCTCATCATGATATCATCATCATGATATCATCATCATCATCATCATCATCATCATCTCATCATGATATCATCATCATCATCATCATCTCATCATGATATCATCATCATCATTATCTCATCATGTTATCATCATCATCATCATCATCATCATCATCTCATCATGATATCATCATCATCTCATCTTGATATCATCATCATCATCATCTCATCATGATATCATCATCATGATATCATCATCTCATCACGATATCATCATCATCAGCTCATCATGGTATCATCATCATCTCATCATGATATCATCATCATCTCATCATTATATCATCATCATCATCATCATCATCTCATCCTGATATCATCATCATCTCATCATGATATCATCATCATCATCATCATCATCATCTCATCATGATATCATCATCATCATCATCTCATCATGATATCATCATCATCTCATCATGATATCATCATCATCATCATCATCATCATCATCTCATCATGATATCATGATATCATCATCATGATATCATCATCATCATCATCATCATCATCTCATCATGATATCATCATCATCATCATCATCTCATCATGATATCATCATCATCTCATCATTATATCATCATCATCATCATCATCATCATCATCATCATCATCATCTCATCATGATATCATCATCATCTCATCATGATATCAACATCATCATCATCATCATCTCATCATGATATCATCATCATCTCATCATGATATCATCATCATCATCATCATCATCATCTCATCATGATATCATCATCATCATCGTCATCTCATCATGATATCATCATCATCATCATCATCATCATCAACATCATCATCATCATCATCTCATCATTATATCATCATCATCTCATCATGATATCATCATGATCATCATCATCATCATCATCTCATCATGATATCATCATCATCATCATCATCATCATTATCATCATCTAATCATAATATCATCATCATCTCATCATGATATCATCATCATCATCTCATCATGATATCATCATCATCATCTCATCATGATATCATCATCATCATCATCTCATCA
>JAYKOZ010000093.1:2845000-2885000 GCA_036172795.1 Pelodytes ibericus
ATCATCATCATCATCTCATCATGATATCATCATCATCATCATCATATCATCATTATATCATCATCATCATCATCTCATCATGATATCATCATCATGATATCATCATCATCATCATCATCATCTCATCATGATATCATCATCATCATCATCATCTCATCATGATATCATCATCATCATTATCTCATCATGTTATCATCATCATCATCATCATCATCATCATCTCATCATGATATCATCATCATCTCATCATGATATCATCATCATCATCATCTCATCATGATATCATCATCATGATATCATCATCATCATCTCATCACGATATCATCATCATCAGCTCATCATGGTATCATCATCATCTCATCATGATATCATCATCATCTCATCATTATATCATCATCATCATCATCATCATCATCTCATCCTGATATCATCATCATCTCATCATGATATCATCATCATCATCATCATCATCATCATCATCTCATCATGATATCATCATCATCATCATCTCATCATGATATCATCATCATCTCATCATGATATCATCATCATCATCATCATCATCATCATCTCATCATGATATCATGATATCATCATCATGATATCATCATCATCATCATCATCATCATCTCATCATGATATCATCATCATCATCATCATCTCATCATGATATCATCATCATCTCATCATTATATCATCATCATCATCATCATCATCATCATCATCATCATCATCATCATCTCATCATGATATCATCATCATCTCATCATGATATCAACATCATCATCATCATCATCATCATTTCATCATGATATCATCATCATCTCATCATGATATCATCATCATCATCATCATCATCATCTCATCATGATATCATCATCATCATCGTCATCTCATCATGATATCATCATCATCATCATCATCATCATCATCAACATCATCATCATCATCATCTCATCATTATATCATCATCATCTCATCATGATATCATCATCATGATATCATCATCATCATCATCATCATCATCATCATCATCATCATCATCTCATCATGATATCATCATCATCATCATCATCATTATCATCATCTAATCATAATATCATCATCATCTCATCATGATATCATCATCATCATCTCATCATGATATCATCATCATCATCTCATCATGATATCATCATCATCATCATCTCATCATGTTATCATCATCATCATCATCATCATCATCATCATCTCATCATGATATCATCATCATCATCATCATCATCATCATCATCATCATCTCATCATGATATCATCATCATCATCATCATCTAATCATAATATCATCATCATCTCATCATGATATCATCATCATCATCTCATCATGATATCATCATCATCATCTCATCATGATATCATCATCATCATCATCTCATCATGTTATCATCATCATCATCATCATCATCATCATCATCATCATCATCATCTCATCATGATATCATCATCATCATCATCATCATCATCATCATCTCATCATGATATCATCATCATCATCTCATCATGATATCATCATCATCTCATCATGATATCATCATCATGATATCATCATCATGATATCATCATCATTATCATCATCATCATCATCATCATCTCATCATGATATCATCATCATCATCTCATCATGATATCATCATCATCATCATCATCTCATCATGATATCATCATCATCTCATCATGATATCATCATCATGATATCATCATCATTATCATCATCTTTATCATCATGATATCATCATCATGATATCATCATCATCATCATCATCATCATCGTATCATGATATCATCATCATCATCATCTCATCATGATATCATCATCATCTCATCATGATATCATCATCATCTCATCATGATATCATCATTAGACATGTGCATTCGTTTTCGGACGAATGCATTTTCGGACGAAAATAGCATTTTCGTCCATTCGTCCGAAAAACGAATAACGAAAATTTTAACTAACAAAATCCGAATGAACGAATGGTTAATAAACGAAAATCATTCGTTCATTCGTCCATTCGTCCATTCGTGCTATTGGCATTCTAAACCGAAATAGAGTCGGTTTACAATACCAATAGCATTGTACTACATTCCATAAACCGACATGAATGACTTTCGGTTTATGGAATGCATGTAATGCTATTAGCTTCCTATAAACCGAAATTGAGTTCCCATTCATACGAATAGGTCAATTGACCTATTCGTATGAATGGGGACTCTTTCGGTTTATAGAAAGCCAATAGCAGCATGTATTCTATAAGCCGAAAGTCTTTAAAACAAACGACGTTCGGTTTATAGAATACATGTAATGCTATTGCTGTTCTATAAGCCGAAAGACATTCGGCTTATAGAACAGCAATAGCATTACATGCATTCTATAAACCGAACGTCGTTCGTTTTAAAGACTTTCGGCTTATAGAATACTATTGGCATTCTATAAACCTAACTAGAGTCCCTCCTCATTCATAAGAATTTCTTATGAATGGGGACTCGACTCTAGTTCGGTTTATAGAAAGCCAATAGTATTCTATAAGCCGAAAGTCTTTAAAACGAACGACGTTCGGTTTATAGAATACATGTAATGCTATTGCTAAACTATAAACCGAACGACTTTCGGTTTATAGAATAGCCATAGGATTACATGTAGTACATAAGCCGAAAGTCTATAAACCGAAAGTCGTTCGGTTTATAGGCTGTCGGCATTTAACTATACAGAGACAGAGTCTCCATTCATAAAATTATGAATGGAGACTTTGTCTCCGTGTAGTAAAATGCCGAAAGTCTATAAACCGAACGATCGGTTTATAGACTTTCGGCTTATGTAATACATGTAATCCTATGGCTATTCTATAAACCGAAAGTTCGGTTTATAGAATAGCAATAGGAATACATGTATTCCATAAGCCGACATCCTATAAACCGAACGTTCGGTTTATAGGCTGTGGGCATTTTACTACACGGAGACAAAGTCTCCATTCATAATTTTATGAATGGAGACTCTGTCTCTGTATAGTTAAATGCCGGCTTTTAACTATACGGAGACAAAGTCTCCATTTATAATTTTATGAATGGAGACTCTGTCTCCGTATAGTTAAATGCCCACAGCCTATAAACCGAACGTTCGGTTTATAGGCTGTGGGCATTTAACTATACGGAGACAAAGTCTCCATTCATAATTTTATGAATGGAGACTCTGTCTCTGTATAGTTAAATGCCGGCTTTTAACTATACGGAGACAAAGTCTCCATTTATAATTTTATGAATGGAGACTCTGTCTCCGTATAGTTAAATGCCCACAGCCTATAAACCGAACGTTCGGTTTATAGGCTGTGGGCATTTAACTATACGGAGACAAAGTCTCCATTTATAATTTTATGAATGGAGACTCTGTCTCCGTATAGTTAAATGCTATTGTATTCTATAAACCGACTCTATTTCGGCTTATAGAATGCAATAGTACTACGAATGGACGAATGAACGAATGATTTTCCTTTATTAACCATTCGTTCATCCGGCTTTAGTTAGCTTAGCATTTTCGTTCTTCGTTTTTCGGGCGAATGGGCGAAAATGCAATTTTCGGACGAAAATGCATTCGTCCGAAAACGAATGCACATGTCTAGTATATATTCACATGTAAATTGCTTTTTAAATAAAAAATTATGATATAAAAAAATCTTGTTTTTATTTCCTTTTATGTGACAATGCTGCCTCTCTCTTTCCCTTGCCCCCAGATTTGTCGCTCTCCCCCCCTTAGTGTTGTCTCTCTCTCACCCTCCCTTTGGCTCCCCCCTCGCTCCCCTTGTGTCTGTCTCTTCCCCCCTTCCCTCCCCTTGTTTCTCTCTGCCCCCCCCCCCTTGTTATTCTGTCCCCCCCTCACCTGTTTCTTGCTCCCTGGTGGCTAGTGGGGGCAGCCGGGGGATGTATGCACTATACATAATAGACGGAAGTGTCGGGCAGCATGGAGGTTGTCTGCACGATTCGTGCAGACATCCCCCAGCTGCCCGATTCTCCCTGGTGGCTAGCGAGGGAGCGGAGGATGCCTGCGCGATGAGCGAGACCTCTCCTGCTGCCGCCCGGCATGACCGCCGGGACTTCTATGATGAAGCTGGGTACTTCCGGCTTCCTCATAAAAGTCCTGGCTGTCGTTCCGGGCGGCAGCAGGGGAGGTCTCGCTCATCGCGCAGACATCCACCGCTGCCTCGCTAGCCACCAGGGAGAATCGGGCAGCTGGGGGATGTCTGCACGAATCGTGCAGACAACCTCCATGCTGCCCGACACTTCCGTCTATTATGTATAGTGCATACATCCCCCGGCTGCCCCCACTAGCCACCAGGGAGCAAGAAACAGGTGAGGGGGGGACAGAATAACAAGGGGGGGGGCAGAGAGAAACAAGGGGAGGGAAGGGGGGAAGAGACAGACACAAGGGGAGCGAGGGGGGAGCCAAAGGGAGGGTGAGAGAGAGACAACACTAAGGGGGGGAGAGCGACAAATCTGGGGGCAAGGGAAAGAGAGAGGCAGCTTTGTCACATAAAAGGAAATAAAAACAAGATTTTATTTATATCATAATTTTTTATTAAAAAAGCAATTTACATGTGAATATATACTAGACATGTGCATTCGTTTTCGGACGAATGCATTTTCGTCAGAAAATTGCATTTTCGTCCATTCGCCCGAAAAACGAAGAACGAAAAAGCTAAGCTAACTAAATCGAATGAACGAATAGTTAATAAAGGAAAATCATTCGTTCATTCGTCCATTCGTAGTACTATTGCATTCTATAAGCCGAAATAGAGTCGGTTTATAGAATACAATAGCATTTAACTATACGGAGACAGAGTCTCCATTCATAAAATTATAAATGGAGACTTTGTCTCCGTATAGTTAAAAGCCGGTGTTCTGACAAATTTCTGGAGCAAATTCTCCTGCGCAATCGCAGGAGAATTTGCTCACTGCGCATGCGCATAAAGTTACAGCTGATAACTCAGCTGTAACTTTGTGACCACCGTGCATGAGACAGCTGCGCAACCCACCTCCCGCCCCCTCACACCCGCCGCACACCCCTTCTTACCAGATCATCGACCACAGCGATACACAGCGCATGCGCACGCCTATCCAGCCGTTTGGGAATGCGCGCGTCCGTTGTTGTGTTCTTAAGGTGGTAAGTAACACGGGGCGTCGGGACATAAGGGGGCAAGCATCCTGGTGAGGGCTGCCTCATCTTGATGGGATTTGTGATCCTCCTGCTGTATTATTGATGCAGCAGGAGGATCACAAATCCCATCAAGATGAGGCAGCCCTCACCAGGATGCTTGCCCCCTTATGTCCCGACGCCCCATGTTACTTACCACCTTAAGAACACAACAACGGACGCGCACATTCCCAAACGGCTGGATAGGCGTGCGCATGCGCTGTGTATCGCTGTGGTCGATGATCTGGTAAGAAGGGGTGTGCAGGGGGTGTGAGGGGGCGGGAGGTGGGTTGCGCAGCTGGCGCATGCGCGGTGGTCACAAAGTTACAGCTGAGTTATCAGCTGTAACTTTATGCGCATGCGCAGTGAGCAAATTCTTCTGCGATTGCGCAGGAGAATTTGCTCCAGAAATTTGTCAGAACACCGGCATTTAACTATACGGAGACAGAGTCTCCATTCATAAAATTATAAATGGAGACTTTGTCTCCGTATAGTTAAAAGCCGGCATTTAACTATACGGAGACAGAGTCTCCATTCATAAAATTATGAATGGAGACTTTGTCTCCGTGTAGTAAAATGCCCACAGCCTATAAACCGAACTTTCGGTTTATAGGCTGTCGGCTTATGGAATACATGTATTCCTATTGCTATTCTATAAACCGAACGTTCGGTTTATAGAATAGCCATAGGATTACATGTATTATATAAGCCGAAAGTCTATAAACGGATCGTTCGGTTTATAGGCTTTCGGCATTTTACTACACGGAGACAAAGTCTCCATTCATAATTTTATGAATGGAGACTCTGTCTCTGTATAGTTAAATGCCGACAGCCTATAAACCGAACGACTTTCGGTTTATAGACTTTCGGCTTATATAATACATGTAATCCTATGGCTATTCTATAAACCGAAAGTCGTTCGGTTTATAGAATAGCAATAGGAATACATGTATTCCATAAGCCGACAGCCTATAAACCGAACGTTCGGTTTATAGGCTGTGGGCATTTTACTACACGGAGACAAAGTCTCCATTCATAATTTTATGAATGGAGACTCTGTCTCCGTGTAGTAAAATGCCGACAGCCTATAAACCGAACGTTCGGTTTATAGGCTGTCGGCTTATGGAATACATGTATTCCTATTGCTATTCTATAAACCGAACGACTTTCGGTTTATAGAATAGCAATAGGAATACATGTATTCCATAAGCCGACAGCCTATAAACCGAACGTTCGGTTTATAGGCTGTCGGCATTTTACTACACGGAGACAGAGTCTCCATTCATAAAATTATGAATGGAGACTTTGTCTCCGTGTAGTAAAATGCCCACAGCCTATAAACCGAACGTTCGGTTTATAGGCTGTCGGCATTTTACTACACGGAGACAAAGTCTCCATTCATAATTTTATGAATGGAGACTCTGTCTCTGTATAGTTAAATGCCGACAGCCTATAAACCGAACGACTTTCGGTTTATAGACTTTCGGCTTATGTAATACATGTAAACCTATGGCTATTCTATAAACCGAAAGTCGTTCGGTTTATAGAATAGCAATAGGATTACATGTATTCCATAAGCCGAAAGTCTATAAACCGAAAGTCGTTCGGTTTATAGACTTTCGGCTTATAGAATACAAGTAATACTATTGCCTTTCTATGAACCGAACGAGAGCCCCATTCATAAGAATTTCTTATGAATGGGGCTCTCGTTCGGTTTATAGAAAGCCAATAGTATTACATTGTATTCTATAAAACGAACGAAAAAAATTAACGAAACGAAAATAATGAACGAATTTCGTCTGAAACGAATGCACTAATGAACGAAATTCGTTTTAGACGAAATAAATAACATTTTCGTCCGAATGGACGAAAACGAAACGAAAATTTTAGTTTTGCACATGTCTAATCATCATCATCATCTCATCATGATATCATCATCATAATATCATCATCATTATCATCATCATCATCATCTCATCTTGATATCATCATCATGATATCATCATCATCATCATCATCATCATCATCATCTCATCATGATATCATCATCATCATCATCATCATCTCATCATGATATCATCATCATTATCATCATCATTATCATCATCATATCATCATGATATCATAATCATCATCATCATCATCATCATCATCTCAACATGATATCATCATCATCATCATCATCATCATCATCATATCATCATGATATCATCATGATATCATTATCATCATCATCATCATCATCATCATCATCATCATCATCATCATCATCATCATCTCATCATGATATCATCATCATCATCATCATCATCATCTCATCATGATATCATCAGCATCATCATCATCATCATCATCTCATCATGATATCATCATCATCTCATCATGATATCATCATCATCATCATCATCATCATCATCATCATCATCATCATCATCATCATCATCTCATCATGATATCATCATCATCATCATCATCATCTCATCATGATATCATCATCATCACATCATTATATCATCATCATCATCATCATCATCATCTCATCATGATATCATCATCATCTCATCATGATATCATCATCATCTCATCACGATATCATCATCATCAGCTCATCATGGTATCATCATCATCTCATCATGATATCATCATCATCTCATCATTATATCATCATCATCATCATCATCTCATCATGATATCTTCATCATCTCATCATGATATCATCATCATCATCCTCATCATCATCTCATCATGATATCATCATCATCATCATCATCATCTCATCATGATATCATCATCATCATCTCACCATGATATCATCATCATCATCATCTCATCATGTTATCATCATCATCATCTCAACATGATATCATCATCATCATCATCTCATCATGATATCATCATCATGATATCATCATCATCATCATCTCATCATGATATCATCATCATCATCTCATCATGATATCATCATCATTATATCATAATCATGACAACATCATCATAATCATCATCATCATCATCATCATCATCATCATCTCATCATGATATCATCATCATCTCATCATGATATCATCATCATCATCATCATCTCATCATGATATCATCATCATCTCATCATGATATCATCATCATGATATCATCATCATCTCATCATGATATCATCATCATCAGCTCATCATGATATCATCATCATCTCATCATATCATCAACATCATCTCATCATGATATCATCATCATGATATCATCATCATCATCATCATCATCATCATCATCTCATCATGATATCATCATCATCTCATCATTATATCATCATCATCATCATCATCTCATCATGATATCATCATCATCTCATCATGATATCATCATCATCTCATCATGATATCATCATCATCATCATCATCATCATCATCATCATCATCATCTCATCATGATATCACCATCATCATCCTCTCATCATTATATCATCATCATCTCATCATGATATCATCATCATCATCTCATCATCATCATCTCATCATGATATCATCATCATCATCATCTCATCATGATATCATCATCATCATCATCATCATCATCATCTCATCATGATATCATCATCATGATATCATCATCATCATCTCATCATTATATCATCATCATCTCATCATGATATCATCATGATATCATCATCATCATCTCATCATGATATCATCATCATCATCATCATCATCTCATCATGATATCATCATCATCATCATCATATCATCATTATATCATCATCATCATCTCATCATGATATCATCATCATGATATCATCATCATCATCATCATCTCATCATGATATCATCATCATCATCATCATCATCTCATCATGATATCATCATCATCATCATCTCATCATGTTATCATCATCATCATCATCATCATCATCATCATCATCATCATCTCATCATGATATCATCATCATCTCATCATGATATCATCATCATCATCATCTCATCATGATATCATCATCATGATATCATCATCATCATCTCATCACGATATCATCATCATCAGCTCATCATGGTATCATCATCATCTCATCATGATATCATCATCATCTCATCATTATATCATCATCATCATCATCATCATCATCTCATCCTGATATCATCATCATCTCATCATGATATCATCATCATCATCATCATCATCATCTCATCATGATATCATCATCATCATCATCTCATCATGATATCATCATCATCTCATCATGATATCATCATCATCATCATCATCATCATCATCTCATCATGATATCATGATATCATCATCATGATATCATCATCATCATCATCATCATCATCTCATCATGATATCATCATCATCATCATCATCATCTCATCATGATATCATCATCATGATATCATCATCATCATCATCATCATCATCATCATCATATCATCATGATATCATCATGATATCATTATCATCATCATCATCATCATCATCATCATCATCATCATCATCATCATCATCTCATCATGATATCATCATCATCATCATCATCATCTCATCATGATATCATCAGCATCATCATCATCATCATCATCATCTCATCATGATATCATCATCATCATCATCATCATCATCTCATCATGATATCATCATCATCATCATCATCATCATCTCATCATGATATCATCATCATCATCATCTCATCATGATATCATCATCATTATCATCATCATCACATCATTATATCATCATCATCATCATCATCATCATCATCTCATAATGATATCATCATCAACTCATCATGATATCATCATCATCTCATCACGATATCATCATCATCAGCTCATCATGGTATCATCATCATCTCATCATGATATCATCATCATCTCATCATTATATCATCATCATCATCATCTCATCATGATATCATCATCATCATCCTCATCATCATCTCATCATGATATCATCATCATCATCATCATCATCTCATCATGATATCATCATCATCATCATCTCATCATGTTATCATCATCATCATCTCACCATGATATCATCATCATCATCTCATCATGATATCATCATCATGATATCATCATCATCATCATCTCATCATGATATCATCATCATCATCTCATCATGATATCATCATCATTATATCATAATCATGACAACATCATCATCATCATCATCATCATCATCATCATCATCATCTCATCATGATATCATCATCATCTCATCATGATATCATCATCATCTCATCATGATATCATCATCATCTCATCACGATATCATCATCATCAGCTCATCATGATATCATCATCATCTCATCATATCATCAACATCATCTCATCATGATATCATCATCATCATCTCATCATTATATCATCATCATCATCATCATCTCATCATGATATCATCATCATCTCATCATGATATCATCATCATCTCATCATGATATCATCATCATCATCATCATCTTCATCTCATCATGATATCATCATCATCTTATCACGATATCATCATCATCATCATCATCATCATCATCATCATCATCATCTCATCATGATATCATCATCATCATCCTCTCATCATTATATCATCATCATCATCATCTCATCATGATATCATCATCATCGTCATCATCTCATCATGATATCATCATCATCATCATCATCTCATCATTATATCATCATCATCATCATCTCATCATGATATCATCATCATGATATCATCATCATCATCATCATCATCATCTCATCATGATATCATCATCATCATCATCATCTCATCATGATATCATCATCATCATTATCTCATCATGTTATCATCATCATCATCATCATCTCATCATGATATCATCATCATCTCATCATGATATCATCATCATCATCATCTCATCATGATATCATCATCATGATATCATCATTATCATCTCATCATTATATCATCATCATCATCATCATCATCATCTCATCATTATATCATCATCATCTCATCATGATATCATCATGATATCATCATCATCATCTCATCATGATATCATCATCATCATCATCATCTCATCATGATATCATCATCATCATCATCATATCATCATTATATCATCATCATCATCATCTCATCATGATATCATCATCATGATATCATCATCATCATCATCATCATCATCATCTCATCATGATATCATCATCATCATCATCATCTCATCATGATATCATCATCATCATTATCTCATCATGTTATCATCATCATCATCATCATCATCATCATCATCATCTCATCATGATATCATCATCATCTCATCATGATATCATCATCATCATCATCTCATCATGATATCATCATCATGATATCATCATCATCATCTCATCACGATATCATCATCATCAGCTCATCATGGTATCATCATCATCTCATCATGATATCATCATCATCTCATCATTATATCATCATCATCATCATCATCATCTCATCCTGATATCATCATCATCTCATCATGATATCATCATCATCATCATCATCATCATCATCATCTCATCATGATATCATCATCATCATCATCTCATCATGATATCATCATCATCTCATCATGATATCATCATCATCATCATCATCATCATCATCTCATCATGATATCATGATATCATCATCATGATATCATCATCATCATCATCATCATCATCATCTCATCATGATATCATCATCATCATCATCATCTCATCATGATATCATCATCATCTCATCATTATATCATCATCATCATCATCATCATCATCATCATCATCATCATCTCATCATGATATCATCATCATCTCATCATGATATCAACATCATCATCATCATCATCATCATTTCATCATGATATCATCATCATCTCATCATGATATCATCATCATCATCATCATCATCATCTCATCATGATATCATCATCATCATCGTCATCTCATCATGATATCATCATCATCATCATCATCATCATCAACATCATCATCATCATCATCTCATCATTATATCATCATCATCTCATCATGATATCATCATCATGATATCATCATCATCATCATCATCATCATCATCATCATCATCATCATCATCATCTCATCATGATATCATCATCATCATCATCATCATTATCATCATCTAATCATAATATCATCATCATCTCATCATGATATCATCATCATCATCTCATCATGATATCATCATCATCATCTCATCATGATATCATCATCATCATCATCTCATCATGTTATCATCATCATCATCATCATCATCATCATCATCATCTCATCATGATATCATCATCATCATCATCATCATCATCATCATCATCTCATCATGATATCATCATCATCATCATCATCTAATCATAATATCATCATCATCTCATCATGATATCATCATCATCATCTCATCATGATATCATCATCATCATCTCATCATGATATCATCATCATCATCATCTCATCATGTTATCATCATCATCATCATCATCATCATCATCATCATCATCATCATCATCATCTCATCATGATATCATCATCATCATCATCATCATCATCATCATCTCATCATGATATCATCATCATCATCTCATCATGATATCATCATCATCTCATCATGATATCATCATCATGATATCATCATCATGATATCATCATCATTATCATCATCATCATCATCATCATCTCATCATGATATCATCATCATCATCTCATCATGATATCATCATCATCATCATCATCTCATCATGATATCATCATCATCTCATCATGATATCATCATCATGATATCATCATCATTATCATCATCTTTATCATCATGATATCATCATCATGATATCATCATCATCATCATCATCATCATCGTATCATGATATCATCATCATCATCATCTCATCATGATATCATCATCATCTCATCATGATATCATCATCATCTCATCATGATATCATCATTAGACATGTGCATTCGTTTTCGGACGAATGCATTTTCGGACGAAAATAGCATTTTCGTCCATTCGTCCGAAAAACGAATAACGAAAATTTTAACTAACAAAATCCGAATGAACGAATGGTTAATAAACGAAAATCATTCGTTCATTCGTCCATTCGTCCATTCGTGCTATTGGCATTCTAAACCGAAATAGAGTCGGTTTACAATACCAATAGCATTGTACTACATTCCATAAACCGACATGAATGACTTTCGGTTTATGGAATGCATGTAATGCTATTAGCTTCCTATAAACCGAAATTGAGTTCCCATTCATACGAATAGGTCAATTGACCTATTCGTATGAATGGGGACTCTTTCGGTTTATAGAAAGCCAATAGCAGCATGTATTCTATAAGCCGAAAGTCTTTAAAACAAACGACGTTCGGTTTATAGAATACATGTAATGCTATTGCTGTTCTATAAGCCGAAAGACATTCGGCTTATAGAACAGCAATAGCATTACATGCATTCTATAAACCGAACGTCGTTCGTTTTAAAGACTTTCGGCTTATAGAATACTATTGGCATTCTATAAACCTAACTAGAGTCCCTCCTCATTCATAAGAATTTCTTATGAATGGGGACTCGACTCTAGTTCGGTTTATAGAAAGCCAATAGTATTCTATAAGCCGAAAGTCTTTAAAACGAACGACGTTCGGTTTATAGAATACATGTAATGCTATTGCTAAACTATAAACCGAACGACTTTCGGTTTATAGAATAGCCATAGGATTACATGTAGTACATAAGCCGAAAGTCTATAAACCGAAAGTCGTTCGGTTTATAGGCTGTCGGCATTTAACTATACAGAGACAGAGTCTCCATTCATAAAATTATGAATGGAGACTTTGTCTCCGTGTAGTAAAATGCCGAAAGTCTATAAACCGAACGATCGGTTTATAGACTTTCGGCTTATGTAATACATGTAATCCTATGGCTATTCTATAAACCGAAAGTTCGGTTTATAGAATAGCAATAGGAATACATGTATTCCATAAGCCGACATCCTATAAACCGAACGTTCGGTTTATAGGCTGTGGGCATTTTACTACACGGAGACAAAGTCTCCATTCATAATTTTATGAATGGAGACTCTGTCTCTGTATAGTTAAATGCCGGCTTTTAACTATACGGAGACAAAGTCTCCATTTATAATTTTATGAATGGAGACTCTGTCTCCGTATAGTTAAATGCCCACAGCCTATAAACCGAACGTTCGGTTTATAGGCTGTGGGCATTTAACTATACGGAGACAAAGTCTCCATTCATAATTTTATGAATGGAGACTCTGTCTCTGTATAGTTAAATGCCGGCTTTTAACTATACGGAGACAAAGTCTCCATTTATAATTTTATGAATGGAGACTCTGTCTCCGTATAGTTAAATGCCCACAGCCTATAAACCGAACGTTCGGTTTATAGGCTGTGGGCATTTAACTATACGGAGACAAAGTCTCCATTTATAATTTTATGAATGGAGACTCTGTCTCCGTATAGTTAAATGCTATTGTATTCTATAAACCGACTCTATTTCGGCTTATAGAATGCAATAGTACTACGAATGGACGAATGAACGAATGATTTTCCTTTATTAACCATTCGTTCATCCGGCTTTAGTTAGCTTAGCATTTTCGTTCTTCGTTTTTCGGGCGAATGGGCGAAAATGCAATTTTCGGACGAAAATGCATTCGTCCGAAAACGAATGCACATGTCTAGTATATATTCACATGTAAATTGCTTTTTAAATAAAAAATTATGATATAAAAAAATCTTGTTTTTATTTCCTTTTATGTGACAATGCTGCCTCTCTCTTTCCCTTGCCCCCAGATTTGTCGCTCTCCCCCCCTTAGTGTTGTCTCTCTCTCACCCTCCCTTTGGCTCCCCCCTCGCTCCCCTTGTGTCTGTCTCTTCCCCCCTTCCCTCCCCTTGTTTCTCTCTGCCCCCCCCCCCTTGTTATTCTGTCCCCCCCTCACCTGTTTCTTGCTCCCTGGTGGCTAGTGGGGGCAGCCGGGGGATGTATGCACTATACATAATAGACGGAAGTGTCGGGCAGCATGGAGGTTGTCTGCACGATTCGTGCAGACATCCCCCAGCTGCCCGATTCTCCCTGGTGGCTAGCGAGGGAGCGGAGGATGCCTGCGCGATGAGCGAGACCTCTCCTGCTGCCGCCCGGCATGACCGCCGGGACTTCTATGATGAAGCTGGGTACTTCCGGCTTCCTCATAAAAGTCCTGGCTGTCGTTCCGGGCGGCAGCAGGGGAGGTCTCGCTCATCGCGCAGACATCCACCGCTGCCTCGCTAGCCACCAGGGAGAATCGGGCAGCTGGGGGATGTCTGCACGAATCGTGCAGACAACCTCCATGCTGCCCGACACTTCCGTCTATTATGTATAGTGCATACATCCCCCGGCTGCCCCCACTAGCCACCAGGGAGCAAGAAACAGGTGAGGGGGGGACAGAATAACAAGGGGGGGGGCAGAGAGAAACAAGGGGAGGGAAGGGGGGAAGAGACAGACACAAGGGGAGCGAGGGGGGAGCCAAAGGGAGGGTGAGAGAGAGACAACACTAAGGGGGGGAGAGCGACAAATCTGGGGGCAAGGGAAAGAGAGAGGCAGCTTTGTCACATAAAAGGAAATAAAAACAAGATTTTATTTATATCATAATTTTTTATTAAAAAAGCAATTTACATGTGAATATATACTAGACATGTGCATTCGTTTTCGGACGAATGCATTTTCGTCAGAAAATTGCATTTTCGTCCATTCGCCCGAAAAACGAAGAACGAAAAAGCTAAGCTAACTAAATCGAATGAACGAATAGTTAATAAAGGAAAATCATTCGTTCATTCGTCCATTCGTAGTACTATTGCATTCTATAAGCCGAAATAGAGTCGGTTTATAGAATACAATAGCATTTAACTATACGGAGACAGAGTCTCCATTCATAAAATTATAAATGGAGACTTTGTCTCCGTATAGTTAAAAGCCGGTGTTCTGACAAATTTCTGGAGCAAATTCTCCTGCGCAATCGCAGGAGAATTTGCTCACTGCGCATGCGCATAAAGTTACAGCTGATAACTCAGCTGTAACTTTGTGACCACCGTGCATGAGACAGCTGCGCAACCCACCTCCCGCCCCCTCACACCCGCCGCACACCCCTTCTTACCAGATCATCGACCACAGCGATACACAGCGCATGCGCACGCCTATCCAGCCGTTTGGGAATGCGCGCGTCCGTTGTTGTGTTCTTAAGGTGGTAAGTAACACGGGGCGTCGGGACATAAGGGGGCAAGCATCCTGGTGAGGGCTGCCTCATCTTGATGGGATTTGTGATCCTCCTGCTGTATTATTGATGCAGCAGGAGGATCACAAATCCCATCAAGATGAGGCAGCCCTCACCAGGATGCTTGCCCCCTTATGTCCCGACGCCCCATGTTACTTACCACCTTAAGAACACAACAACGGACGCGCACATTCCCAAACGGCTGGATAGGCGTGCGCATGCGCTGTGTATCGCTGTGGTCGATGATCTGGTAAGAAGGGGTGTGCAGGGGGTGTGAGGGGGCGGGAGGTGGGTTGCGCAGCTGGCGCATGCGCGGTGGTCACAAAGTTACAGCTGAGTTATCAGCTGTAACTTTATGCGCATGCGCAGTGAGCAAATTCTTCTGCGATTGCGCAGGAGAATTTGCTCCAGAAATTTGTCAGAACACCGGCATTTAACTATACGGAGACAGAGTCTCCATTCATAAAATTATAAATGGAGACTTTGTCTCCGTATAGTTAAAAGCCGGCATTTAACTATACGGAGACAGAGTCTCCATTCATAAAATTATGAATGGAGACTTTGTCTCCGTGTAGTAAAATGCCCACAGCCTATAAACCGAACTTTCGGTTTATAGGCTGTCGGCTTATGGAATACATGTATTCCTATTGCTATTCTATAAACCGAACGTTCGGTTTATAGAATAGCCATAGGATTACATGTATTATATAAGCCGAAAGTCTATAAACGGATCGTTCGGTTTATAGGCTTTCGGCATTTTACTACACGGAGACAAAGTCTCCATTCATAATTTTATGAATGGAGACTCTGTCTCTGTATAGTTAAATGCCGACAGCCTATAAACCGAACGACTTTCGGTTTATAGACTTTCGGCTTATATAATACATGTAATCCTATGGCTATTCTATAAACCGAAAGTCGTTCGGTTTATAGAATAGCAATAGGAATACATGTATTCCATAAGCCGACAGCCTATAAACCGAACGTTCGGTTTATAGGCTGTGGGCATTTTACTACACGGAGACAAAGTCTCCATTCATAATTTTATGAATGGAGACTCTGTCTCCGTGTAGTAAAATGCCGACAGCCTATAAACCGAACGTTCGGTTTATAGGCTGTCGGCTTATGGAATACATGTATTCCTATTGCTATTCTATAAACCGAACGACTTTCGGTTTATAGAATAGCAATAGGAATACATGTATTCCATAAGCCGACAGCCTATAAACCGAACGTTCGGTTTATAGGCTGTCGGCATTTTACTACACGGAGACAGAGTCTCCATTCATAAAATTATGAATGGAGACTTTGTCTCCGTGTAGTAAAATGCCCACAGCCTATAAACCGAACGTTCGGTTTATAGGCTGTCGGCATTTTACTACACGGAGACAAAGTCTCCATTCATAATTTTATGAATGGAGACTCTGTCTCTGTATAGTTAAATGCCGACAGCCTATAAACCGAACGACTTTCGGTTTATAGACTTTCGGCTTATGTAATACATGTAAACCTATGGCTATTCTATAAACCGAAAGTCGTTCGGTTTATAGAATAGCAATAGGATTACATGTATTCCATAAGCCGAAAGTCTATAAACCGAAAGTCGTTCGGTTTATAGACTTTCGGCTTATAGAATACAAGTAATACTATTGCCTTTCTATGAACCGAACGAGAGCCCCATTCATAAGAATTTCTTATGAATGGGGCTCTCGTTCGGTTTATAGAAAGCCAATAGTATTACATTGTATTCTATAAAACGAACGAAAAAAATTAACGAAACGAAAATAATGAACGAATTTCGTCTGAAACGAATGCACTAATGAACGAAATTCGTTTTAGACGAAATAAATAACATTTTCGTCCGAATGGACGAAAACGAAACGAAAATTTTAGTTTTGCACATGTCTAATCATCATCATCATCTCATCATGATATCATCATCATAATATCATCATCATTATCATCATCATCATCATCTCATCTTGATATCATCATCATGATATCATCATCATCATCATCATCATCATCATCATCATCATCTCATCATGATATCATCATCATCATCATCATCATCTCATCATGATATCATCATCATTATCATCATCATTATCATCATCATATCATCATGATATCATAATCATCATCATCATCATCATCATCATCTCAACATGATATCATCATCATCATCATCATCATCATCATCATCATATCATCATGATATCATCATGATATCATTATCATCATCATCATCATCATCATCATCATCATCATCATCATCATCATCATCATCATCTCATCATGATATCATCATCATCATCATCATCATCATCTCATCATGATATCATCAGCATCATCATCATCATCATCATCTCATCATGATATCATCATCATCTCATCATGATATCATCATCATCATCATCATCATCATCATCATCATCATCATCATCATCTCATCATGATATCATCATCATCATCATCATCATCTCATCATGATATCATCATCATCACATCATTATATCATCATCATCATCATCATCATCATCATCTCATCATGATATCATCATCATCTCATCATGATATCATCATCATCTCATCACGATATCATCATCATCAGCTCATCATGGTATCATCATCATCTCATCATGATATCATCATCATCTCATCATTATATCATCATCATCATCATCATCTCATCATGATATCTTCATCATCTCATCATGATATCATCATCATCATCCTCATCATCATCTCATCATGATATCATCATCATCATCATCATCATCTCATCATGATATCATCATCATCATCTCACCATGATATCATCATCATCATCATCTCATCATGTTATCATCATCATCATCTCACCATGATATCATCATCATCATCATCTCATCATGATATCATCATCATGATATCATCATCATCATCATCTCATCATGATATCATCATCATCATCTCATCATGATATCATCATCATTATATCATAATCATGACAACATCATCATAATCATCATCATCATCATCATCATCATCTCATCATGATATCATCATCATCTCATCATGATATCATCATCATCATCATCATCTCATCATGATATCATCATCATCTCATCATGATATCATCATCATGATATCATCATCATCTCATCATGATATCATCATCATCAGCTCATCATGATATCATCATCATCTCATCATATCATCAACATCATCTCATCATGATATCATCATCATGATATCATCATCATCATCATCATCATCATCATCTCATCATGATATCATCATCATCTCATCATTATATCATCATCATCATCATCATCTCATCATGATATCATCATCATCTCATCATGATATCATCATCATCTCATCATGATATCATCATCATCATCATCATCATCATCATCATCATCATCTCATCATGATATCACCATCATCATCCTCTCATCATTATATCATCATCATCTCATCATGATATCATCATCATCATCTCATCATCATCATCTCATCATGATATCATCATCATCATCATCTCATCATGATATCATCATCATCATCATCATCATCATCATCTCATCATGATATCATCATCATGATATCATCATCATCATCTCATCATTATATCATCATCATCTCATCATGATATCATCATGATATCATCATCATCATCTCATCATGATATCATCATCATCATCATCATCATCTCATCATGATATCATCATCATCATCATCATATCATCATTATATCATCATCATCATCTCATCATGATATCATCATCATGATATCATCATCATCATCATCATCTCATCATGATATCATCATCATCATCATCATCTCATCATGATATCATCATCATCATCATCATCTCATCATGTTATCATCATCATCATCATCATCATCATCATCATCATCTCATCATGATATCATCATCATCTCATCATGATATCATCATCATCATCATCTCATCATGATATCATCATCATGATATCATCATCATCATCTCATCACGATATCATCATCATCAGCTCATCATGGTATCATCATCATCTCATCATGATATCATCATCATCTCATCATTATATCATCATCATCATCATCATCATCATCATCTCATCCTGATATCATCATCATCTCATCATGATATCATCATCATCATCATCATCATCTCATCATGATATCATCATCATCATCATCTCATCATGATATCATCATCATCTCATCATGATATCATCATCATCATCATCATCATCATCATCATCTCATCATGATATCATGATATCATCATCATGATATCATCATCATCATCATCATCATCATCTCATCATGATATCATCATCATCATCATCATCATCTCATCATGATATCATCATCATCTCATCATGATATCATCATCATCATCATCAACATCATCATCATCATCATCTCATCATTATATCATCATCATCTCATCATGATATCATCATGATATCATCATCATCATCATCTCATCATGATATCATCATCATCATCATTATCATCATCTAATCATAATATCATCATCATCTCATCATGATATCATCATCATCATCTCATCATGATATCATCATCATCATCTCATCATGATATCATCATCATCATCATCTCATCATGTTATCATCATCATCATCATCATCATCTCATCATGATATCATCATCATCATCATCATCATCATCATCATCATGATATCATCATCATCATCATCATCATCATCATCATCATCATCATCATCATCATCTCATCATGATATCATCATCATCTTATCACGATATCATCATCATCATCATCATCATCATCTCATCATGATATCACCAGCATCATCCTCTCATCATTATATCATCATCATCATCATCTCATCATGATATCATCATCATGATATCATCATCATCATCTCATCATGATATCATCATCATCATCATCATCTCATCAAGATATCATCATCATCATCATCATCATCATCTCATCATGATATCATCATCATGATATCATCATTATCATCTCATCATTATATCATCATCATCATCATCATCTCATCATTATATCATCATCATCTCATCATGATATCATCATTATATCATCATCATCATCTCATCATGATATCATCATCATCATCATCATCTCATTATGATATCATCATCATCATCATCATATCATCATTATATCATCATCATCATCTCATCATGATATCATCATCATCATGATATCATCATCATCATCATCATCTCATCATGATATCATCATCATCATCATCATCTCATCATGATATCATCATCATCATCATCTCATCATGTTATCATCATCATCATCATCATCATCATCATCATCATCTCATCATGATATCATCATCATCTCATCATGATATCATCATGATATCATCATGATATCATCATCATGATATCATCATCATCATCTCATCACGATATCATCATCATCAGCTCATCATGGTATCATCATCATCTCATCATGATATCATCATCATCTCATCATTATATCATCATCATCATCATCATCATCTCATCCTGATATCATCATCATCTCATCATGATATCATCATCATCATCATCATCATCATCTCATCATGATATCATCATCATCATCTCATCATGATATCATCATCATCTCATCATGATATCATCATCATCATCATCATCATCATCATCATCCTCATCATCATCTCATCATGATATCATGATATCATCATCATGATATCATCATCATCATCATCATCATCTCATCATGATATCATCATCATCATCATCATCATCATCTCATCATGATATCATCATCATCTCATCATTATATCATCATCATCTCATCATGATATCATCATCATCATCATCATCATCATCTCATACTGATATCATCATCATCTCATCATGATATCATCATCATCATCATCATCATCTCATCATGATATCATCATCATCATCATCTCATCATGATATCATCATCATCTCATCATGATATCATCATCATCATCATCATCTCATCATGATATCATGATATCATCATCATGATATCATCATCATCATCATCTCATCATGATATCATCATCATCATCATCATCATCATCATCATCATCTCATCATGATATCATCATCATCTCATCATGATATCATCAGCATCATCATCATCATCATCTCATCATGATATCATCATCTTCATCGTCATCTCATCATGATATCATCATCATCATCATCAACATCATCATCATCATCATCTCATCATTATATCATCATCATCTCATCATGATATCATCATCATCATCATCATCATCATCATCATCATCATCTCATCATGATATCATCATCATCATCATCATCATCATCATTATCATCATCTAATCATAATATCATCATCATCTCATCATGATATCATCATCATCATCTCATCATGATATCATCATCATCATCATCTCATCATGATATCATCATCATCATCATCATCTCATCATGTTATCATCATCATCATCATCATCATCTCATCATGATATCATCATCATCATCATCATCATCATCTCATCATGATATCATCATCATCATCATCATCATCTCATCATGATATCATCATCATCATCATCTCATCATGATATCATCATCATCATCATCTCATCATGATATCATCATCATTATCATCATCATCACATCATTATATCATCATCATCATCATCATCATCATCTCATCATGATATCATCATCATCTCATCATGATATCATCATCATCATCATCATCATCATCTCATCATGATATCATCATCATCATCATCTCATCATGATATCATCATCATCTCATCATGATATCATCATCATCATCATCATCATCATCATCATCATCATCTCATCATGATATCATCATCATCATCATCATCATCTCATCATGATATCATCATCATCATCATCATCATCATCTCATCATGATATCATCATCATCATCATCATCTCATCATGATATCATCATCATCTCATCATTATATCATCATCATCATCATCATCATCATCATCATCATCATCATCTCATCATGATATCATCATCATCTCATCATGATATCAACATCATCATTATCATCATCATCATCATCTCATCATGATATCATCATCATCTCATCATGATATCATCAGCATCATCATCATCATCATCTCATCATGATATCATCATCATCATCATCATATCATCATGATATCATCATCATCATCATCATCATCTCATCATGATATCATCATCATCATCATCATCATCATCAACATCATCATCATCATCATCTCATCATTATATCATCATCATCTCATCATGATATCATCATCATGATATCATCATCATCATCATCATCATCATCATCATCTCATCATGATATCATCATCATCATCATCATCATTATCATCATCTAATCATAATATCATCATCATCTCATCATGATATCATCATCATCATCTCATCATGATATCATCATCATCATCTCATCATGATATCATCATCATCATCATCATCTCATCATGTTATCATCATCATCATCATCATCATCATCATCATCATCATCATCATCTCATCATGATATCATCATCATCATCATCATCATCATCATCTCATCATGATATCATCATCATGATATCATCATCATCATCATCATCATCATCATCATCATCATCTCATCATGATATCATCATCATGATATCATCATCATCATCATCTCATCACGATATCATCATCATCAGCTCATCATGGTATCATCATCATCTTATCATATCATCATGAAATCATCAAGATATCATCATTATCATCTCATCATGATATCATCATCATCATCATCATCATCATCATCATCATCTCATCATGATATCATCATCATCATCATCATCATCTCATCATGATATCATCATCATCATCATCATCATCATCTCATCATGATATCATCATCATCATCATCTCATCATGATATCATCATCATTATCATCATCATCACATCATTATATCATCATCATCATCATCATCATCTCATAATGATATCATCATCATCTCATCATGATATCATCATCATCTCATCACGATATCATCATCATCAGCTCATCATGGTATCATCATCATCTCATCATGATATCATCATCATCTCATCATTATATCATCATCATCATCATCTCATCATGATATCATCATCATCATCCTCATCATCATCTCATCATGATATCATCATCATCATCATCATCATCTCATCATGATATCATCATCATCATCATCTCATCATGTTATCATCATCATCATCTCACCATGATATCATCATCATCATCTCATCATGATATCATCATCATGATATCATCATCATCATCATCTCATCATGATATCATCATCATCATCTCATCATGATATCATCATCATTATATCATAATCATGACAACATCATCATCATCATCATCATCATCATCATCATCATCTCATCATGATATCATCATCATCTCATCATGATATCATCATCATCTCATCATGATATCATCATCATCTCATCACGATATCATCATCATCAGCTCATCATGATATCATCATCATCTCATCATATCATCAACATCATCTCATCATGATATCATCATCATCTCATCACGATATCATCATCATCAGCTCATCATGATATCATCATCATCTCATCATATCATCAACATCATCTCATCATGATATCATCATCATCTCATCATGATATCATCATCATCATCATCATCATCATCATCATCATCTCATCATGATATCATCATCATCTTATCACGATATCATCATCATCATCATCATCATCTCATCATGATATCATCATCATCATCCTCTCATCATTATATCATCATCATCATCATCATCATATCATCATGATATCATCATCATCTTCTCATCATGATATCATCATCATCATCATCTCATCATGATATCATCATCATCATCATCATCATCTCATCATGATATTATCATCATCATCATCATCTCATCATGATATCATCATTATCATCATCATCATCATATCATCATTATATCATCATCATCTCATCATGATATCATCATCATGATATCATCATCATCATCATCATCTCATCATGATATCATCATCATCATCATCTCATCATTATATCATCATTATCATCATCATCTCATCATGATATCATCAAGATATCATCATTATCATCTCATCATGATATCATCATCATCATCATCATCATCATCATCTCATCATGATATCATCATCATCATCATTATCATCTCATCATGATATCATCATCATCATCATCATCATCTCATCATGATATCATCATCATCATCATCATCATCTCATCATGATATCATCATCATTATCATCATCATCACATCATTATATCATCATCATCATCATCATCATCATCTCATCATGATATCATCATCATCTCATCATGATATCATCATCATCTCATCACGATATCATCATCATCAGCTCATCATGGTATCATCATCATCTCATCATGATATCATCATCATCTCATCATTATATCATCATCATCATCATCATCTCATCATGATATCATCATCATCATCCTCATCATCATCTCATCATGATATCATCATCATCATCATCATCATCATCTCATCATGATATCATCATCATCATCATCTCATCATGTTATCATCATCATCATCTCACCATGATATCATCATCATCATCTCATCATGATATCATCATCATGATATCATCATCATCATCATCTCATCATGATATCATCATCATCATCTCATCATGATATCATCATCATTATATCATAATCATGACAACATCATCATCATCATCATCATCATCATCATCATCATCATCATCTCATCATGATATCATCATCATCTCATCATGATATCATCATCATCTCATCATGATATCATCATCATCTCATCACGATATCATCATCATCAGCTCATCATGATATCATCATCATCTCATCATATCATCAACATCATCTCATCATGATATCATCATCATCTCATCACGATATCATCATCATCAGCTCATCATGATATCATCATCATCACATCATATTATCAACATCATCTCATCATGATATCATCATCATCTCATCATGATATCATCATCATCATCATCATCATCATCATCATCATCATCTCATCATGATATCATCATCATCTTATCACGATATCATCATCATCATCATCATCATCATCTCATCATGATATCATCATCATCATCCTCTCATCATTATATCATCATCATCATCATCATCTCATCATGATATCATCATCATCATCTCATCATGATATCATCATCATCATCATCTCATCATGATATCATCATCATCATCTCATCATGATATTATCATCATCATCATCATCTCATCATGATATCATCATCATGATATCATCATTATCATCATCATCATCATATCATCATTATATCATCATCATCATCTCATCATGATATCATCATCATGATATCATCATCATCATCATCATCATCATCATCATCATCATCTCATCATGATATCATCATCATCATCATCATCTCATCATGATATCATCATCATCATCATCTCATCATGTTATCATCATCATCATCATCATCATCATCATCTCATCATGATATCATCATCATCTCATCATGATATCATCATCATCATCATCTCATCCTGATATCATCATCATGATATCATCATCATCATCTCATCACGATATCATCATCATCAGCTCATCATGGTATCATCATCATCTCATCATGATATCATAATCATCTCATCATTATATCATCATCATCATCATCATCATCATCATCATCTCATTCTGATATCATCATCATCTCATCATGATATCATCATTATCATCTCATCATTATATCATCATCATCATCATCATCATCATCATCATCATCATTATATCATCATCATCTCATCATGATATCATCATGATATCATCATCATCATCTCATCATGAAATCATCATCATCATCATCTCATCATGATATCATCATCATCATCATATCATCATGATATCATCATCATCTCATCATGATATCATCATCATCATCTCATCATCATCTCATCATGATATCATCATCATGATATCATCATCATTATCTTCATCATCTCAACATGATATCATCATCATGATATCATAATCATGATATCATCATCATCATCTCATCATGATATCATCATCATCTCATCATGATATCATCATCATCATCATCATCATCATCTCATCATGATATCATCATCATCTTATCACGATATCATCATCATCATCATCATCATCTCATCATGATATCATCATCATCATCTCATCATGATATCATCATCATGATATCATCATCATGATATCATCATCATGATATCATCATCATCTTATCATGATATCATCATCATCATCATCATCATCATCATCATCATCTCATCATGATACCATCATCATCATCTCATCATGATATCATCATCATGATATCATCATCATCATCTCATCATGATATCATCATCATGATATCATCATCATCTTATCATGATATCATCATCATCATCATCATCTCATCATGATACCATCATCATCAGCTCATCATTATATCATCATCTCATCAAGATATCATCATTATCATCTCATCATGATATCATCATCATCATCATCATCATCATCATCATCTCATCATGATATCATCATCATCATCATCATCATCATCTCATCATGATATCATCATCATCATCATCATCATCATCATCTCATCATGATATCATCATCATCATCATCTCATCATGATATCATCATCATTATCATCATCATCACATCATTATATCATCATCATCATCATCATCATCTCATCATGATATCATCATCATCATCATCATCTCATCATGATATCATCATCATTATATCATAATCATGACAACATCATCATCATCATCATCATCATCATCATCATCTCATCATGATATCATCATCATCTCATCATGATATCATCATCATCTCATCATGATATCATCATCATCTCATCACGATATCATCATCATCAGCTCATCATGATATCATCATCATCTCATCATATCATCAACATCATCTCATCATGATATCATCATCATCTCATCACGATATCATCATCATCAGCTCATCATGATATCATCATCATCTCATCATATCATCAACATCATCTCATCATGATATCATCATCATCTCATCATGATATCATCATCATCATCATCATCATCATCATCATCATCTCATCATGATATCATCATCATCTTATCACGATATCATCATCATCATCATCATCATCTCATCATGATATCATCATCATCATCCTCTCATCATTATATCATCATCATCATCATCATCATATCATCATGATATCATCATCATCTTCTCATCATGATATCATCATCATCATCATCTCATCATGATATCATCATCATCATCATCATCATCTCATCATGATATTATCATCATCATCATCATCTCATCATGATATCATCATTATCATCATCATCATCATATCATCATTATATCATCATCATCTCATCATGATATCATCATCATGATATCATCATCATCATCATCATCTCATCATGATATCATCATCATCATCATCTCATCATTATATCATCATTATCATCATCATCTCATCATGATATCATCAAGATATCATCATTATCATCTCATCATGATATCATCATCATCATCATCATCATCATCATCTCATCATGATATCATCATCATCATCATTATCATCTCATCATGATATCATCATCATCATCATCATCATCTCATCATGATATCATCATCATCATCATCATCATCTCATCATGATATCATCATCATTATCATCATCATCACATCATTATATCATCATCATCATCATCATCATCATCTCATCATGATATCATCATCATCTCATCATGATATCATCATCATCTCATCACGATATCATCATCATCAGCTCATCATGGTATCATCATCATCTCATCATGATATCATCATCATCTCATCATTATATCATCATCATCATCATCATCTCATCATGATATCATCATCATCATCCTCATCATCATCTCATCATGATATCATCATCATCATCATCATCATCATCTCATCATGATATCATCATCATCATCATCTCATCATGTTATCATCATCATCATCTCACCATGATATCATCATCATCATCTCATCATGATATCATCATCATGATATCATCATCATCATCATCTCATCATGATATCATCATCATCATCTCATCATGATATCATCATCATTATATCATAATCATGACAACATCATCATCATCATCATCATCATCATCATCATCATCATCATCTCATCATGATATCATCATCATCTCATCATGATATCATCATCATCTCATCATGATATCATCATCATCTCATCACGATATCATCATCATCAGCTCATCATGATATCATCATCATCTCATCATATCATCAACATCATCTCATCATGATATCATCATCATCTCATCACGATATCATCATCATCAGCTCATCATGATATCATCATCATCACATCATATTATCAACATCATCTCATCATGATATCATCATCATCTCATCATGATATCATCATCATCATCATCATCATCATCATCATCATCTCATCATGATATCATCATCATCTTATCACGATATCATCATCATCATCATCATCATCATCTCATCATGATATCATCATCATCATCCTCTCATCATTATATCATCATCATCATCATCATCTCATCATGATATCATCATCATCATCTCATCATGATATCATCATCATCATCATCTCATCATGATATCATCATCATCATCTCATCATGATATTATCATCATCATCATCATCTCATCATGATATCATCATCATGATATCATCATTATCATCATCATCATCATATCATCATTATATCATCATCATCATCTCATCATGATATCATCATCATGATATCATCATCATCATCATCATCATCATCATCATCATCATCTCATCATGATATCATCATCATCATCATCATCTCATCATGATATCATCATCATCATCATCTCATCATGTTATCATCATCATCATCATCATCATCATCATCTCATCATGATATCATCATCATCTCATCATGATATCATCATCATCATCATCTCATCCTGATATCATCATCATGATATCATCATCATCATCTCATCACGATATCATCATCATCAGCTCATCATGGTATCATCATCATCTCATCATGATATCATAATCATCTCATCATTATATCATCATCATCATCATCATCATCATCATCATCTCATTCTGATATCATCATCATCTCATCATGATATCATCATTATCATCTCATCATTATATCATCATCATCATCATCATCATCATCATCATCATCATTATATCATCATCATCTCATCATGATATCATCATGATATCATCATCATCATCTCATCATGAAATCATCATCATCATCATCTCATCATGATATCATCATCATCATCATATCATCATGATATCATCATCATCTCATCATGATATCATCATCATCATCTCATCATCATCTCATCATGATATCATCATCATGATATCATCATCATTATCTTCATCATCTCAACATGATATCATCATCATGATATCATAATCATGATATCATCATCATCATCTCATCATGATATCATCATCATCTCATCATGATATCATCATCATCATCATCATCATCATCTCATCATGATATCATCATCATCTTATCACGATATCATCATCATCATCATCATCATCTCATCATGATATCATCATCATCATCTCATCATGATATCATCATCATGATATCATCATCATGATATCATCATCATGATATCATCATCATCTTATCATGATATCATCATCATCATCATCATCATCATCATCATCATCTCATCATGATACCATCATCATCATCTCATCATGATATCATCATCATGATATCATCATCATCATCTCATCATGATATCATCATCATGATATCATCATCATCTTATCATGATATCATCATCATCATCATCATCTCATCATGATACCATCATCATCAGCTCATCATTATATCATCATCTCATCAAGATATCATCATTATCATCTCATCATGATATCATCATCATCATCATCATCATCATCATCATCATCTCATCATGATATCATCATCATCATCATCATCATCATCTCATCATGATATCATCATCATCATCATCATCATCATCATCTCATCATGATATCATCATCATCATCATCTCATCATGATATCATCATCATTATCATCATCATCACATCATTATATCATCATCATCATCATCATCATCTCATCATGATATCATCATCATCATCATCATCTCATCATGATATCATCATCATTATCATCATCATCTCATAATGATATCATCATCATCTCATCATGATATCATCATCATCTCATCACGATATCATCATCATCAGCTCATCATGGTATCATCATCATCTCATCATGATATCATCATCATCTCATCATTATATCATCATCATCATCATCTCATCATGATATCATCATCATCATCCTCATCATCATCTCATCATGATATCATCATCATCATCATCTCATCATGATATCATCATCATCATCATCTCATCATGTTATCATCATCATCATCTCACCATGATATCATCATCATCATCTCATCATGATATCATCATCATGATATCATCATCATCATCATCTCATCATGATATCATCATCATCATCTCATCATGATATCATCATCATTATATCATAATCATGACAACATCATCATCATCATCATCATCATCATCATCATCTCATCATGATATCATCATCATCTCATCATGATATCATCATCATCTCATCATGATATCATCATCATCTCATCACGATATCATCATCATCAGCTCATCATGATATCATCATCATCTCATCATATCATCAACATCATCTCATCATGATATCATCATCATCTCATCACGATATCATCATCATCAGCTCATCATGATATCATCATCATCTCATCATATCATCAACATCATCTCATCATGATATCATCATCATCTCATCATGATATCATCATCATCATCATCATCATCATCATCATCATCATCATCTCATCATGATATCATCATCATCTTATCACGATATCATCATCATCATCATCATCATCATCATCTCATCATGATATCATCATCATCATCCTCTCATCATTATATCATCATCATCATCATCATCATCATCATCATCTCATCATGATATCATCATCATCTTCTCATCATGATATCATCATCATCATCATCTCATCATGATATCATCATCATCATCATCTCATCATGATATTATCATCATCATCATCATCTCATCATGATATCATCAACATGATATCATCATTATCATCATCATCATATCATCATTATATCATCATCATCTCATCATGATATCATCATCATGATATCATCATCATCATCATCATCATCATCATCTCATCATGATATCATCATCATCATCATCATCATCATCTCATCATTATATCATCATTATCATCATCATCTCATCATGATATCATCAAGATATCATCATTATCATCTCATCATGATATCATCATCATCATCATCATCTCATCATGATATCATCATCATCATCATTTCATCATGATATCATCATCATCTCATCATGATATCATCATCATCTCATCATGATATCATCATCATCATCATCATCATCATCATCATCATCATCATCTCATCATGATATCATGATATCATCATCATGATATCATCATCATCATCATCTCATCATGATATCATCATCATCATCATCATCATCTCATCATGATATCATCATCATCTCATCATTATATCATCATCATCATCATCATCATCATCATCATCATCTCATCATGATATCATCATCATCTCATCATGATATCAACATCATCATTATCATCATCATCATCATCATCATCATCATCTCATCATGATATCATCATCATCTCATCATGATATCATCAGCATCATCATCATCATCATCTCATCATGATATCATCATCTTCATCGTCATCTCATCATGATATCATCATCATCATCATCATCATCAACATCATCATCATCATCATCTCATCATTATATCATCATCATCTCATCATGATATCATCATCATCATCATCATCATCATCATCATCTCATCATGATATCATCATCATCATCATCATCATTATCATCATCTAATCATAATATCATCATCATCTCATCATGATATCATCATCATCATCTCATCATGATATCATCATCATCATCTCATCATGATATCATCATCATCATCATCATCTCATCATGTTATCATCATCATCATCATCATCATCTCATCATGATATCATCATCATCATCATCATCATCATCTCATCATGATATCATCATCATGATATCATCATCATCATCATCATCATCATCATCATCATCATCATCATCATCATCTCATCATGATATCATCATCATGATATCATCATCATCATCATCATCTCATCACGATATCATCATCATCAGCTCATCATGGTATCATCATCATCTCATCATATCATCAACATCATCTCATCATGATATCATCATCATGATATCATCATCATCAACATCATCTCATCATGATATCATCATCATCATCTCATCATTATATCATCATTATCATCATCATCTCATCATGATATCATCAAGATATCATCATTATCATCTCATCATGATATCATCATCATCATCATCATCATCATCATCTCATCATGATATCATCATCATCATCATCATCATCATCATCTCATCATGATATCATCATCATCATCATCTCATCATGATATCATCATCATCATCATCTCATCATGATATCATCATCATTATCATCATCATCACATCATTATATCATCATCATCATCATCATCATCATCATCTCATCATGATATCATCATCATCTCATCATGATATCATCATCATCATCATCATCATCATCATCTCATCATGATATCATCATCATCATCATCTCATCATGATATCATCATCATCTCATCATGATATCATCATCATCATCATCATCATCTCATCATGATATCATCATCATCATCATCATCATCTCATCATGATATCATCATCATCATCATCATCATCATCATCATCTCATCATGATATCATCATCATCATCATCATCTCATCATGATATCATCATCATCTCATCATGATATCAACATCATCATTATCATCATCATCATCATCTCATCATGATATCATCATCATCTCATCATGATATCATCAGCATCATCATCATCATCATCATCATCTCATCATGATATCATCATCATCATCATCATCTCATCATGATATCATCATCATCATCATCATCATCTCATCATGATATCATCATCATCATCATCATCATCATCAACATCATCATCATCATCATCTCATCATTATATCATCATCATCTCATCATGATATCATCATCATGATATCATCATCATCATCATCATCATCATCTCATCATGATATCATCATCATCATCATCATCATTATCATCATCTAATCATAATATCATCATCATCTCATCATGATATCATCATCATCATCTCATCATGATATCATCATCATCATCTCATCATGATATCATCATCATCATAATCATCTCATCATGTTATCATCATCATCATCATCATCATCATCATCATCATCATCATCTCATCATGATATCATCATCATCATCATCTCATCATGATATCATCATCATCTCATCATGATATCATCATCATCATCATCATCATCTCATCATGATATCATCATCATCATCATCATCATCTCATCATGATATCATCATCATCATCATCATCATCATCATCATCTCATCATGATATCATCATCATCATCATCATCTCATCATGATATCATCATCATCTCATCATTATATCATCATCATCATCATCATCATCATCATCATCATCATCTCATCATGATATCATCATCATCTCATCATGATATCAACATCATCATTATCATCATCATCATCATCTCATCATGATATCATCATCATCTCATCATGATATCATCAGCATCATCATCATCATCATCTCATCATGATATCATCATCATCATCATCATCTCATCATGATATCATCATCATCATCATCATCATCTCATCATGATATCATCATCATCATCATCATCATCATCAACATCATCATCATCATCATCTCATCATTATATCATCATCATCTCATCATGATATCATCATCATGATATCATCATCATCATCATCATCATCATCATCTCATCATGATATCATCATCATCATCATCATCATTATCATCATCTAATCATAATATCATCATCATCTCATCATGATATCATCATCATCATCTCATCATGATATCATCATCATCATCTCATCATGATATCATCATCATCATCATCATCTCATCATGTTATCATCATCATCATCATCATCATCATCATCATCATCATCATCATCATCATCTCATCATGATATCATCATCATCATCATCATCATCATCATCTCATCATGATATCATCATCATGATATCATCATCATCATCATCATCATCATCATCTCATCATGATATCATCATCATGATATCATCATCATCATCATCTCATCACGATATCATCATCATCAGCTCATCATGGTATCATCATCATCTTATCATATCATCATGATATCATCAAGATATCATCATTATCATCTCATCATGATATCATCATCATCATCATCATCATCATCATCATCATCATCTCATCATGATATCATCATCATCATCATCATCATCTCATCATGATATCATCATCATCATCATCATCATCATCATCATCTCATCATGATATCATCATCATCATCATCTCATCATGATATCATCATCATTATCATCATCATCACATCATTATATCATCATCATCATCATCATCATCTCATAATGATATCATCATCATCTCATCATGATATCATCATCATCTCATCACGATATCATCATCATCAGCTCATCATGGTATCATCATCATCTCATCATGATATCATCATCATCTCATCATTATATCATCATCATCATCATCTCATCATGATATCATCATCATCATCCTCATCATCATCTCATCATGATATCATCATCATCATCATCATCATCTCATCATGATATCATCATCATCATCATCTCATCATGTTATCATCATCATCATCTCACCATGATATCATCATCATCATCTCATCATGATATCATCATCATGATATCATCATCATCATCATCTCATCATGATATCATCATCATCATCTCATCATGATATCATCATCATTATATCATAATCATGACAACATCATCATCATCATCATCATCATCATCATCATCATCTCATCATGATATCATCATCATCTCATCATGATATCATCATCATCTCATCATGATATCATCATCATCTCATCACGATATCATCATCATCAGCTCATCATGATATCATCATCATCTCATCATATCATCAACATCATCTCATCATGATATCATCATCATCTCATCACGATATCATCATCATCAGCTCATCATGATATCATCATCATCTCATCATATCATCAACATCATCTCATCATGATATCATCATCATCTCATCATGATATCATCATCATCATCATCATCATCATCATCATCATCATCATCTCATCATGATATCATCATCATCTTATCACGATATCATCATCATCATCATCATCATCATCATCATCATCATCTCATCATGATATCATCATCATCATCCTCTCATCATTATATCATCATCATCATCATCATCATCATCATCATCTCATCATGATATCATCATCATCTTCTCATCATGATATCATCATCATCATCATCTCATCATGATATCATCATCATCATCATCTCATCATGATATTATCATCATCATCATCATCTCATCATGATATCATCAACATGATATCATCATTATCATCATCATCATATCATCATTATATCATCATCATCTCATCATGATATCATCATCATGATATCATCATCATCATCATCATCATCATCATCTCATCATGATATCATCATCATCATCATCATCATCATCTCATCATTATATCATCATTATCATCATCATCTCATCATGATATCATCAAGATATCATCATTATCATCTCATCATGATATCATCATCATCATCATCATCTCATCATGATATCATCATCATCATCATTTCATCATGATATCATCATCATCTCATCATGATATCATCATCATCTCATCATGATATCATCATCATCATCATCATCATCATCATCATCATCATCATCTCATCATGATATCATGATATCATCATCATGATATCATCATCATCATCATCTCATCATGATATCATCATCATCATCATCATCATCTCATCATGATATCATCATCATCTCATCATTATATCATCATCATCATCATCATCATCATCATCATCATCTCATCATGATATCATCATCATCTCATCATGATATCAACATCATCATTATCATCATCATCATCATCATCATCATCATCTCATCATGATATCATCATCATCTCATCATGATATCATCAGCATCATCATCATCATCATCTCATCATGATATCATCATCTTCATCGTCATCTCATCATGATATCATCATCATCATCATCATCATCAACATCATCATCATCATCATCTCATCATTATATCATCATCATCTCATCATGATATCATCATCATCATCATCATCATCATCATCATCTCATCATGATATCATCATCATCATCATCATCATCTCATCATGATATCATCATCATCATCATCATCATCATCAACATCATCATCATCATCATCTCATCATTATATCATCATCATCTCATCATGATATCATCATCATGATATCATCATCATCATCATCATCATCATCATCTCATCATGATATCATCATCATCATCATCATCATCATTATCATCATCTAATCATAATATCATCATCATCTCATCATGATATCATCATCATCATCTCATCATGATATCATCATCATCATCTCATCATGATATCATCATCATCATCATCATCTCATCATGTTATCATCATCATCATCATCATCATCATCATCATCATCATCATCATCATCTCATCATGATATCATCATCATCATCATCATCATCATCATCTCATCATGATATCATCATCATGATATCATCATCATCATCATCATCATCTCATCATGATATCATCATCATGATATCATCATCATCATCATCTCATCACGATATCATCATCATCAGCTCATCATGGTATCATCATCATCTTATCATATCATCATGATATCATCAAGATATCATCATTATCATCTCATCATGATATCATCATCATCATCATCATCATCATCATCATCATCATCATCTCATCATGATATCATCATCATCATCATCATCATCTCATCATGATATCATCATCATCATCATCATCATCATCATCTCATCATGATATCATCATCATCATCATCTCATCATGATATCATCATCATTATCATCATCATCACATCATTATATCATCATCATCATCATCATCATCTCATAATGATATCATCATCATCTCATCATGATATCATCATCATCTCATCACGATATCATCATCATCAGCTCATCATGGTATCATCATCATCTCATCATGATATCATCATCATCTCATCATTATATCATCATCATCATCATCTCATCATGATATCATCATCATCATCCTCATCATCATCTCATCATGATATCATCATCATCATCATCATCATCTCATCATGATATCATCATCATCATCATCTCATCATGTTATCATCATCATCATCTCACCATGATATCATCATCATCATCTCATCATGATATCATCATCATGATATCATCATCATCATCATCTCATCATGATATCATCATCATCATCTCATCATGATATCATCATCATTATATCATAATCATGACAACATCATCATCATCATCATCATCATCATCATCATCATCTCATCATGATATCATCATCATCTCATCATGATATCATCATCATCTCATCATGATATCATCATCATCTCATCACGATATCATCATCATCAGCTCATCATGATATCATCATCATCTCATCATATCATCAACATCATCTCATCATGATATCATCATCATCTCATCACGATATCATCATCATCAGCTCATCATGATATCATCATCATCTCATCATATCATCAACATCATCTCATCATGATATCATCATCATCTCATCATGATATCATCATCATCATCATCATCATCATCATCATCATCATCATCTCATCATGATATCATCATCATCTTATCACGATATCATCATCATCATCATCATCATCATCATCATCATCATCTCATCATGATATCATCATCATCATCCTCTCATCATTATATCATCATCATCATCATCATCATCATCATCATCTCATCATGATATCATCATCATCTTCTCATCATGATATCATCATCATCATCATCTCATCATGATATCATCATCATCATCATCTCATCATGATATTATC
>JAYKOZ010000093.1:2887500-2892500 GCA_036172795.1 Pelodytes ibericus
ATGATATCATCATCATCATCATCATCATCTCATCATGATATCATCATCATCATCATCATCATCATCTCATCATGATATCATCATCATCATCATCATCATCATCATCATCATCATCTCATCATGATATCATCATCATCATCATCATCTCATCATGATATCATCATCATCTCATCATTATATCATCATCATCATCATCATCATCATCATCATCATCATCTCATCATGATATCATCATCATCTCATCATGATATCAACATCATCATTATCATCATCATCATCATCTCATCATGATATCATCATCATCTCATCATGATATCATCAGCATCATCATCATCATCATCTCATCATGATATCATCATCATCATCATCATCTCATCATGATATCATCATCATCATCATCATCATCTCATCATGATATCATCATCATCATCATCATCATCATCAACATCATCATCATCATCATCTCATCATTATATCATCATCATCTCATCATGATATCATCATCATGATATCATCATCATCATCATCATCATCATCTCATCATGATATCATCATCATCATCATCATCATTATCATCATCTAATCATAATATCATCATCATCTCATCATGATATCATCATCATCATCTCATCATGATATCATCATCATCATCTCATCATGATATCATCATCATCATCATCATCTCATCATGTTATCATCATCATCATCATCATCATCATCATCATCATCATCATCATCATCTCATCATGATATCATCATCATCATCATCATCATCATCTCATCATGATATCATCATCATGATATCATCATCATCATCATCATCATCATCATCTCATCATGATATCATCATCATGATATCATCATCATCATCATCTCATCACGATATCATCATCATCAGCTCATCATGGTATCATCATCATCTTATCATATCATCATGATATCATCAAGATATCATCATTATCATCTCATCATGATATCATCATCATCATCATCATCATCATCATCATCATCATCTCATCATGATATCATCATCATCATCATCATCATCTCATCATGATATCATCATCATCATCATCATCATCATCATCATCTCATCATGATATCATCATCATCATCATCTCATCATGATATCATCATCATTATCATCATCATCACATCATTATATCATCATCATCATCATCTCATAATGATATCATCATCATCTCATCATGATATCATCATCATCTCATCACGATATCATCATCATCAGCTCATCATGGTATCATCATCATCTCATCATGATATCATCATCATCTCATCATTATATCATCATCATCATCATCTCATCATGATATCATCATCATCATCCTCATCATCATCTCATCATGATATCATCATCATCATCATCATCATCTCATCATGATATCATCATCATCATCATCTCATCATGTTATCATCATCATCATCTCACCATGATATCATCATCATCATCTCATCATGATATCATCATCATGATATCATCATCATCATCATCTCATCATGATATCATCATCATCATCTCATCATGATATCATCATCATTATATCATAATCATGACAACATCATCATCATCATCATCATCATCATCATCATCTCATCATGATATCATCATCATCTCATCATGATATCATCATCATCTCATCATGATATCATCATCATCTCATCACGATATCATCATCATCAGCTCATCATGATATCATCATCATCTCATCATATCATCAACATCATCTCATCATGATATCATCATCATCTCATCACGATATCATCATCATCAGCTCATCATGATATCATCATCATCTCATCATATCATCAACATCATCTCATCATGATATCATCATCATCTCATCATGATATCATCATCATCATCATCATCATCATCATCATCTCATCATGATATCATCATCATCTTATCACGATATCATCATCATCATCATCTCATCATGATATCATCATCATCATCCTCTCATCATTATATCATCATCATCATCATCATCATCATATCATCATGATATCATCATCATCTTCTCATCATGATATCATCATCATCATCATCTCATCATGATATCATCATCATCATCATCTCATCATGATATTATCATCATCATCATCATCTCATCATGATATCATCATCATGATATCATCATTATCATCATCATCATCATATCATCATTATATCATCATCATCTCATCATGATATCATCATCATGATATCATCATCATCATCATCATCTCATCATGATATCATCATCATCATCATCATCATCTCATCATTATATCATCATTATCATCATCATCTCATCATGATATCATCAAGATATCATCATTATCATCTCATCATGATATCATCATCATCATCATCATCATCATCATCATCATCTCATCATGATATCATCATCATCATCATTATCATCTCATCATGATATCATCATCATCATCATCATCATCTCATCATGATATCATCATCATCATCATCATCATCTCATCATGATATCATCATCATTATCATCATCATCACATCATTATATCATCATCATCATCATCATCATCATCTCATCATGATATCATCATCATCTCATCATGATATCATCATCATCTCATCACGATATCATCATCATCAGCTCATCATGGTATCATCATCATCTCATCATGATATCATCATCATCTCATCATTATATCATCATCATCATCATCTCATCATGATATCATCATCATCATCCTCATCATCATCTCATCATGATATCATCATCATCATCATCATCATCATCATCTCATCATGATATCATCATCATCATCATCTCATCATGTTATCATCATCATCATCTCACCATGATATCATCATCATCATCTCATCATGATATCATCATCATGATATCATCATCATCATCATCTCATCATGATATCATCATCATCATCTCATCATGATATCATCATCATTATATCATAATCATGACATCATCATCATCATCATCATCATCATCATCATCATCATCATCATCTCATCATGATATCATCATCATCTCATCATGATATCATCATCATCTCATCATGATATCATCATCATCTCATCACGATATCATCATCATCAGCTCATCATGATATCATCATCATCTCATCATATCATCAACATCATCTCATCATGATATCATCATCATCTCATCACGATATCATCATCATCAGCTCATCATGATATCATCATCATCACATCATATCATCAACATCATCTCATCATGATATCATCATCATCTCATCATGATATCATCATCATCATCATCATCATCATCATCATCATCTCATCATGATATCATCATCATCTTATCACTATATCATCATCATCATCATCATCATCATCTCATCATGATATCATCATCATCATCCTCTCATCATTATATCATCATCATCATCATCATCATCATCATCTCATCATGATATCATCATCATCTTCTCATCATGATATCATCATCATCATCATCTCATCATGATATCATCATCATCATCATCTCATCATGATATTATCATCATCATCTTCATCTCATCATGATATCATCATCATGATATCATCATTATCATCATCATCATATCATCATTATATCATCATCATCTCATCATGATATCATCATCATGATATCATCATCATCATCATCATCATCATCTCATCATGATATCATCATCATCATCATCATCTCATCATTATATCATCATTATCATCATCATCTCATCATGATATCATCAAGATATCATCATTATCATCTCATCATGATATCATCATCATCATCATCATCATCATCTTCATCTCATCATGATATCATCATCATCATCATCATCATCTCATCATGATATCATCATCATCATCATCATCTCATCATGATATCATCATCATTATCATCATCATCACATCATTATATCATCATCATCATCATCTCATCATGATATCATCATCATCTCATCATGATATCATCATCATCTCATCACGATATCATCATCATCAGCTCATCATGGTATCATCATCATCTCATCATGATATCATCATCATCTCATCATTATATCATCATCATCATCATCTCATCATGATATCATCATCATCATCCTCATCATCATCTCATCATGATATCATCATCATCATCATCTCATCATGATATCATCATCATCATCATCTCATCATGTTATCATCATCATCATCTCACCATGATATCATCATCATCATCTCATCATGATATCATCATCATGATATCATCATCATCATCATCTCATCATGATATCATCATCATCATCTCATCATGATATCATCATCATTATATCATAATCATGACAACATCATCATCATCATCATCATCATCATCATCATCATCATCATCTCATCATGATATCATCATCATCTCATCATGATATCATCATCATCTCATCATGATATCATCATCATCTCATCACGATATCATCATCATCAGCTCATCATGATATCATCATCATCTCATCATATCATCAACATCATCTCATCATGATATCATCATCATCTCATCACGATATCATCATCATCAGCTCATCATGATATCATCATCATCACATCATATCATCAACATCATCTCATCATGATATCATCATCATCTCATCATGATATCATCATCATCATCATCATCATCATCATCATCTCATCATGATATCATCATCATCTTATCACGATATCATCATCATCACCATCATCATCATCTCATCATGATATCATCATCATCATCCTCTCATCATTATATCATCATCATCATCTCATCATGATATCATCATCATCATCTCATCATGATATCATCATCATCATCATCATCTCATCATGATATCATCATCATCATCATCATCTCATCATGATATTATCATCATCATCATCATCTCATCATGATATCATCATCATGATATCATCATTATCATCATCATCATCATATCATCATTATATCATCATCATCATCTCATCATGATATCATCATCATGATATCATCATC
>JAYKOZ010000093.1:2920000-2937500 GCA_036172795.1 Pelodytes ibericus
GCTCATCATGGTATCATCATCATCTCATCATGATATCATCATCATCTCATCATTATATCATCGTCATCATCATCTCATCATGATTTCATCATCATCTCATCATGATATCATCATCATCAACCTCATCATCATCTCATCATGATATCATCATCATCATCATCATCATCATCATCTCATCATGATATCATCATCATCATCATCATCTCATCATGTTATCATCATCATCATCATCTCACCATGATATCATCATCATCATCATCTCATCATGATATCATCATCATGATATCATCATCATCATCATCTCATCATGATATCATCTCATCATGATATCATCATCATTATATCATAATCATGACATCATCATCATCATCATCATCATCTCATCATGATATCATCATCATCTCATCATGATATCATCATCATCATCATCATCATCATCTCATCATGATATCATCATCATCTCATCATGATATCATCATCATGATATCATCATCATCTCATCACGATATCATCATCAGCTCATCATGATATCATCATCATCTCATCATATCATCAACATCATCTCATCATGATATCATCATCATGATATCATCATCATCATCATCATCTCATCATGATATCATCATCATCATCATCATCATCATCATCATCATCATCTCATCATTATATCATCATCATCTCATCATGATATCATCATCATGATATCATCATCATCATCATCATCATCATCTCATCATGATATCATCATCATCATCATCTCATCATGATATCATCATCATCATCATCATCTCATCATAATATCATCATCATCTCATCATGATATCATCATCATCATCTCATCATGATATCATCATCATCATCTCATCATGATATCATCATCATGATATCATCATCATCATCATCATCATCATCTCATCATGATATCATCATCATGATATCATCATCATCATCATCTCATCACGATATCATCATCATCAGCTCATCATGATATCATCATCATCATCATCATCTCATCATGATATCATCATCATCATCTCATCATTATATCATCATTATCATCATCATCTCATCATGATATCATCAAGATATCATCAGTATCATCTCATCATGATATCATCATCATCATCATCATCATCATCTCATCATGATATCATCATCATCATCATCATCATCATGATATCATCATCATCATCATCATCATCATCATCTCATCATGATATCATCTCATCATGATATCATCATCATTATCATCATCATCACATCATTATATCATCATCATTATCATCATCTCATCATGATATCATCATCATCTCATCATGATATCATCATCATCTCATCACGATATCATCATCATCAGCTCATCATGGTATCATCATCATCTCATCATGATATCATCATCATCTCATCATTATATCATCATCATCATCATCTCATCATGATATCATCATCATCTCATCATGATATCATCATCATCATCCTCATCATCATCTCATCATGATATCATCATCATCATCATCATCATCTCATCATGATATCATCATCATCATCATCTCATCATGTTATCATCATCATCATCATCATCTCACCATGATATCATCATCATCATCATCTCATCATGATATCATCATCATGATATCATCATCATCATCATCTCACCATGATATCATCATCATCATCATCATCTCATCATGATATCATCATCATTATATCATAATCATGACATCATCATCATCATCATCATCATCTCATCATGATATCATCATCATCTCATCATGATATCATCATCATCATCATCATCTCATCATGATATCATCATCATCTCATCATGATATCATCTTCATGATATCATCATCATCTCATCACGATATCATCATCATCAGCTCATCATGATATCATCATCATCTCATCATATCATCAACATCATCTCATCATGATATCATCATCATGATATCATCATCATCATCATCATCATCACATCATGATATCATCATCATCTCATCATTATATCATCATCATCATCATCATCATCTCCTCATGATATCATCATCATCTCATCATGATATCATCATCATCTCATCATGATATCATCATCATCTCATCATGATATCATCATCATCATCATCTCATCATGATATCATCATCATCTCATCATTATATCATCATCATCATCATCATCATCATCATCTCATCATGATATCATCATCATCATCTCATCATGATATCATCATCATCATCATCTCATCATGATATCATCATCATCATCATCATCATCTCATCCTGATATCATCATCATCTCATCATGATATCATCATGATATCATCATTATCATCTCATCATTATATCATCATCATCATCATCATCATCATCATCTCATCATTATATCATCATCATCTCATCATGATATCATCATGATATCATCATCATCATCTCATCATGAAATCATCATCATCATCATCTCATCATGATATCATCATCATCATCATATCATCATGATATCATCATCATCTCATCATGATATCATCATCATCATCTCATCATGATATCATCATCATATCATCATCATGATATCATCATCATCATCTCATCATGATATCATCATCATCATCATCTCATCATGATATCATCATCATGATATCATCATCATTATCTTCATCATCTCAACATGATATCATCATCATGATATCATAATCATGATATCATCATCATCATCTCATCATGATATCATCATCATCTCATCATGATATCATCATCATCATCATCATCATCATCATCTCATCATGATATCATCATCATCTTATCACGATATCATCATCATCATCATCATCATCATCATCTCATCATGATATCATCATCATCATCTCATCATGATATCATCATCATGATATCATCATCATGATATCATCATCATCTTATCATGATATCATCATCATCATCATCATCATCATCTCATCATGATACCATCATCATCATCTCATCATGATATCATCATCATGATATCATCATCATGATATCATCATCATCATCTCATCATGATATCATCATCATGATATCATCATCATCTTATCATGATATCATCATCATCATCATCATCTCATCATGATACCATCATCATCAGCTCATCATTATATCATCATCTCATCATGATATCATCATCATCATCATCATCATCATCATCATCATCTCATCATGATATCATCATCATCATCATCATCTCATCATGATATCATCATCACCATCATCTCATCATGATATCATCATCATCTCATCATGATATCATCATCATGATATCATCATCATCATCTCATCATGATATCATCATCATCATCATCATCATCTCATCACGATATCATCATCATCAGCTCATCATGGTATCATCATCATCTCATCATGACATCATCATCATCTCATCATTATATCATCATCATCATCATCATCTCATCATGATATCATCATCATGATATCATCATCATCATCTCATCATGATATCATCATCATCATCTCATCATTATATCATCATCATCATCATCATCATCATCATCATCATCTCATCATGATATTATCATCATCATCATCTCATCATGTTATCATCATCATCATCTCACCATGATATCATCATCATCATCTCATCATGATATCATCATCATGATATCATCATCATCATCATCTCATCATGATATCATCATCATCATCTCATCATGATATCATCATCATTATATCATAATCATGACAACATCATCATCATTATCATCATCATCATCATCTCATCATGATATCATCATCATCTCATCATGATATCATCATCATCTCATCATGATATCATCATCATCTCATCACGATATCATCATCATGATATCATCATCATGATATCATCATCATCTCATCATTATATCATCATCATCTCATCATGATATCATCATGATATCATCATCATCATCTCATCATGAAATCATCATCATCATCATCTCATCATGATATCATCATCATCATCATATCATCATGATATCATCATCATCTCATCATGATATCATCATCATCATCTCATCATGATATCATCATGATATCATCATCATGATATCATCATCATCATCTCATCATGATATCATCATCATCATCATCTCATCATGATATCATCATCATGATATCATCATCATTATCTTCATCATCTCAACATGATATCATCATCATGATATCATAATCATGATATCATCATCATCATCTCATCATGATATCATCATCATCTCATCATGATATCATCATCATCATCATCATCATCTCATCATGATATCATCATCATCTTATCACGATATCATCATCATCATCATCATCATCATCATCATCTCATCATGATATCATCATCATCATCTCATCATGATATCATCATCATGATATCATCATCATGATATCATCATCATCTTATCATGATATCATCATCATCATCATCATCATCTCATCATGATACCATCATCATCATCTCATCATGATATCATCATCATGATATCATCATCATCATCTCATCATGATATCATCATCATGATATCATCATCATCTTATCATGATATCATCATCATCATCATCATCTCATCATGATACCATCATCATCAGCTCATCATTATATCATCATCTCATCATGATATCATCATCATCATCATCATCATCATCATCATCATCTCATCATGATATCATCATCATCATCATCATCTCATCATGATATCATCATCACCATCATCTCATCATGATATCATCATCATCTCATCATGATATCATCATCATGATATCATCATCATCTCATCATGATATCATCATCATCATCATCATCTCATCACGATATCATCATCAGCTCATCATGGTATCATCATCATCTCATCATGACATCATCATCATCTCATCATTATATCATCATCATCTCATCATGATATCATCATCATGATATCATCATCATCATCTCATCATGATATCATCATCATCATCTCATCATTATATCATCATCATCATCATCATCATCATCATCATCATCATCATCATCATCATCTCATCATGATATCATCATCATCATCATCTCATCATGTTATCATCATCATCATCTCACCATGATATCATCATCATCATCTCATCATGATATCATCATCATGATATCATCATCATCTCATCATGATATCATCATCATCTCATCATGATATCATCATCATCTCATCATGATATCATCATCATCATCATCATCATCATCATCTCATCATGATATCATCATCATCTTATCATGATATCATCATCATCTCATCATGATATCATCATCATCATCATCATCATCATCATCTCATCATGATATCATCATCATCTTATCACGATATCATCATCATCATCATCATCATCATCATCATCTCATCATGATATCATCATCATCATCTCATCATGATATCATCATCATGATATCATCATCATGATATCATCATCATCTTATCATGATATCATCATCATCATCATCATCATCATCATCATCATCATCTCATCATGATACCATCATTATCATCTCATCATGATATCATCATCATGATATCATCATCATCATCTCATCATGATATCATCATCATGATATCATCATCATCTTATCATGATATCATCATCATCATCATCATCTCATCATGATACCATCATCATCAGCTCATCATTATATCATCATCTCATCATGATATCATCATCATCATCATCATCATCATCATCATCATCATCTCATCATGATATCATCATCATCATCATCATCTCATCATGATATCATCATCACCATCATCTCATCATGATATCATCATCATCTCATCATGATATCATCATCATGATATCATCATCATCATCTCATCATGATATCATCATCATCATCATCATCTCATCACGATATCATCATCATCAGCTCATCATGGTATCATCATCATCTCATCATGACATCATCATCATCTCATCATTATATCATCATCATCATCATCATCATCTCATCATGATATCATCATCATGATATCATCATCATCATCTCATCATGATATCATCATCATCATCTCATCATTATATCATCATCATCATCATCATCATCATCATCATCATCATCATCATCTCATCATGATATCATCATCATCTCATCATGATATCATCATCATGATATCATCATCATCTCATCATGATATCATCAGCATCATCATCATCATCATCAGCATCATCATCATCATCATCATCATCTCATCATGATATCATCATCATCTCATCATGATATCATCAGCATCATCATCATCATCATCTCATCATGATATCATCATCATCATCATCATCATCTCATCATGATATCATCATCATCATCATCATCATCATCTCATCATTATATCATCATCATCTCATCATGATATCATCATCATGATATCATCATCATCATCTCATCATGATATCATCATCATCTCATCATGATATCATCATCATCATCATCATCATCTCATCATAATATCATCATCATCTCATCATGATATCATCATCATCATCATCATCTTATCATGATATCATCATCATCATCTCATCATGATATCATCATCATCATCTCATCATGTTATCATCATCATCATCTCATCATGATATCATCATCATCATAATATCATCATCATCATCATCATCTCATCATGATATCATCATTATCATCATCATCATATCATCATTATATCATCATCATCATCTCATCATGATATCATCATCATGATATCATCATCATCATCATCATCTCATCATGATATCATCATCATCATCATCATCATCTCATCATTATATCATCAAGATATCATCATTATCATCTCATCATGATATCATCATCATCATCATCATCATCATCATCATCTCATCATTATATCATCATCATCATCATCATCATCATCATCTCATCATGATATCATCAAGATATCATCATTATCATCTCATCATGATATCATCATCATTATCATCATCATCATCATCTCATCATGATATCATCATCATCATCATCTCATCATGATATCATCATCATCATCATCATCTCATCATGATATCATCATCATCATCATCTCATCATGATATCATCATCATTATCATCATCATCACATCATTATATCATCATCATCATCATCATCATCTCATCATGATATCATCATCATCTCATCATGATATCATCATCATCTCATCACGATATCATCATCATCAGCTCATCATGGTATCATCATCATCTCATCATGATATCATCATCATCTCATCATTATATCATCATCATCATCATCTCATCATGATATCATCATCATCATCCTCATCATCATCTCATCATGATATCATCATCATCATCATCATCATCTCATCATGATATCATCATCATCATCATCTCATCATGTTATCATCATCATCATCTCACCATGATATCATCATCATCATCTCATCATGATATCATCATCATCTCATCATGATATCATCATCATGATATCATCATCATCATGATATCATCATCATCATCTCATCATGATATCATCATCATCTCATCACGATATCATCATCATCTCATCATCTCATCATCATGATATCATCATCATCATCATCTCATCATGATATCATCATCATCATCATCTCATCATGATATCATCATCATCATCATCTCATCATGATATCATCATCATCATCATCATCATCATCTCATCATGATATCATCATCATCATCTCATCATGTTATCATCATCATCATCATCATCATGATATCATCATCATCATCTCATCATGTTATCATCATCATCATCATCATCATCATCATCATCATCATCATCATCATCTCATCATAATATCATCATCATCATCATGATATCATCATCATCATCATCATCATCATCATCATGATATCACCATCATCATCATCATCATCATCATCATCATCATCATCATCATCATCATCTCATCATGATATCATCATCTCATCACGATATCATCATCATCTCATCATCTCATCATCATGATATCATCATCATCATCATCTCATCATGATATCATCATCATCATCATCTCATCATGATATCATCATCATCTCATCATAATATCATTATCATCATCATCATCATCATCTCATCATAATATCATCATCATTTCATCATGATATCATCATCATCATCATCATCTCATCATCTCATCATGATATCATCATCATCATCTCATCATGATATCATCATCATCATCTCATCATGATATCATCATCATCATCATCATCATCATCATCTCATCATGATATCATCATCATCATCATCTCATCATGATATCATCATCATGATATCATCATCATCATCTCATCATATCATCATCATGATATCATCATCATCATCATCAACATCATCTCATCATGATATCATCATCATGATATCATCATCATCATCATCATCTCATCATGATATCATCATCATGATATCATCATCATCATCATCATCTCATCACGATATCATCATCATCAGCTCATCATGGTATCATCATCATATCATCATATCATCAACATCATCTCATCATGATATCATCATCATGATATCATCATCATCATCATCTCATCATGATATCATCATCATCTCATCATTATATCATCATCATCTCATCATGATATCATCATCATCTCATCATGATATCATCATGATATCATCATTATCATCTCATCATGATATCATCATCATCATCATCATCATCATCTCATCATGATATCATCATCATCTCATCATGATATCATCATCATCATCATCATCATCTCATCATGATATCATCATCATCTCATCATGATATCATCATCATCTCATCATGATATCATCATCATCATCATCATCTCATCATGATATCATCATCATCATCTAATTATGATATCATCATCATCAGCTCATCATGATATCATCATCATCTCATCATGATATCATCATCATGATATCATCATCATCATATCATCATATCATCATCATGATATCATCATCATCATCATCATCATCATCATCATCTCATCATGATATCAGCATCATCATGATATCATCATCATCATCTCATCATGATATCATCATCATCTCATCATGATATCATCATCATCATCATCATCATCTCATCATGATATCATCATCATCTCATCATTATATCATCATCATCATCATCATCATCTCATCATAATATCATCATCATCTCATCATGATATCATCATCATCATCTCATCATGATATCATCATCATCATCTCATCATGTTATCATCATCATCATCATCATCATCATCATCATCATCATCTCATCATGATATCATCATCATCATCATGATATCATCATCATCATCATCATCATCATCATCATGATATCACCATCATCATCATCATCATCATCATCATCATCATCATCATCTCATCATGATATCATCCTCATCACGATATCATCATCTCATCATCTCATCATCATGATATCATCATCATCATCATCATCTCATCATGATATCATCATCATCATCATCATCTCATCATGATATCATCATCATCTCATCATTATATCATCATCATCATCATCATCATCATCTCATCATAATATCATCATCATCTCATCATGATATCATCATCATCATCATCTCATCATGATATCATCATCATCATCTCATCATGTTATCATCATCATCATCATCATCATCATCATCTGATCACGATATCATCATCATCAGCTCATCATGGTATCATCATCATCTCATCATGATATCATCATCATGATATCATCATTATATCATCATCATCATCATCTCATCATGATATCATCATCATGATATCATCATCATCATCTCATCATGATATCATCATCATCATCTCATCATTATATCATCATCATCATCATCATCATCATCATCATCATCATCTCATCATAATATCATCATCATCTCATCATGATATCATCATCATCATCATCTCATCATGATATCATCATCATCATCTCATCATGTTATCATCATCATCATCATCATCATCATCATCATCATCATCATCATCATCATCTCATCATGATATCATCATCATCTCATCATGATATCATCAGCATCATCATCATCATCATCTCATCATGATATCATCATCATCATCATCATCATCATCATCTCATCATCATCTCATCATTATATCATCATCATCATCATCTCATCATGATATCATCATCATCATCCTCATCATCATCTCATCATGATATCATCATCATCATCATCATCATCATCTCCTCATCATGATATCATCATCATCATCATCATCTCATCATGTTATCATCATCATCATCTCACCATGATATCATCATCATCATCTCATCATGATATCATCATCATGATATCATCATCATCATCATCTCATCATGATATCATCATCATCATCTCATCATGATATCATCATCATTATATCATAATCATGACAACATCATCATCATCATCATCATCATCATCATCATCATCATCATCTCATCATGATATCATCATCATCTCATCATGATATCATCATCATCTCATCATGATATCATCATCATCTCATCAAGATATCATCATCATCAGCTCATCATGATATCATCATCATCTCATCATATCATCAACATCATCTCATCATGATATCATCATCATCTCATCACGATATCATCATCATCAGCTCATCATGATATCATCATCATCTCATCATATCATCAACATCATCTCATCATGATATCATCATCATCATCATCATCATCATCATCATCTCATCATGATATCATCATCATCTTATCACGATATCATCATCATCATCATCATCATCATCTCATCATGATATCATCATCATCATCCTCTCATCATGATATCATCATCATCATCATCATCTCATCATGATATCATCATCATCATCTCATCATGATATCATGATCATCATCATCTCATCATGATATCATCATCATCATCATCTCATCATGATATTATCATCATCATCATCATCTCATCATGATATCATCATCATGATATCATCATTATCATCATCATCATATCATCATTATATCATCATCATCATCTCATCATGATATCATCATCATGATATCATCATCATCATCATCATCTCATCATGATATCATCATCATCATCATCATCTCATCATTATATCATCAAGATATCATCATTATCATCTCATCATGATATCATCATCATCATCATCATCATCATCATCATCTCATCATTATATCATCATCATCATCATCATCATCATCTCATCATGATATCATCAAGATATCATCATTATCATCTCATCATGATATCATCATCATCATCATCATCATCTCATCATGATATCATCATCATCATCATCATCATCATCTCATCATGATATCATCATCATCATCATCTCATCATGATATCATCATCATCATCATCTCATCATGATATCATCATCATTATCATCATCATCACATCATTATATCATCATCATCATCATCATCATCTCATCATGATATCATCATCATCTCATCATGATATCATCATCATCTCATCACAATATCATCATCATCAGCTCATCATGGTATCATCATCATCTCATCATGATATCATCATCATCTCATCATTATATCATCATCATCATCATCTCATCATGATATCATCATCATCATCCTCATCATCATCTCATCATGATATCATCATCATCATCATCATCATCTCATCATGATATCATCATCATCATCATCTCATCATGTTATCATCATCATCATCTCACCATGATATCATCATCATCATCTCATCATGATATCATCATCATCTCATCATGATATCATCATCATGATATCATCATCATCATGATATCATCATCATCATCTCATCATGATATCATCATCATCTCATCACGATATCATCATCATCTCATCATCTCATCATCATGATATCATCATCATCATCATCTCATCATGATATCATCATCATCATCATCTCATCATGATATCATCATCATCATCATCTCATCATGATATCATCATCATCATCATCATCATCATCATCTCATCATGATATCATCATCATCATCTCATCATGTTATCATCATCATCATCATCATCATGATATCATCATCATCATCTCATCATGTTATCATCATCATCATCATCATCATCATCATCTCATCATAATATCATCATCATCATCATGATATCATCATCATCATCATCATCATCATCATCATGATATCACCATCATCATCATCATCATCATCATCATCATCATCATCATCATCATCATCTCATCATGATATCATCATCATCTCATCACGATATCATCATCATCTCATCATCTCATCATCATGATATCATCATCATCATTATCTCATCATGATATCATCATCATCATCATCTCATCATGATATCATCATCATCTCATCATAATATCATCATCATCTCATCATGATATCATCATCATCATCATCATCATCTCATCATGATATCATCATCATCATCTCATCATGATATCATCATCATTATCATCATCATCATCATCTCATCATGATATCATCATCATCATCTCATCATGATATCATCATCATGATATCATCATCATCATCTCATCATATCATCATCATGATATCATCATCATCATCATCAACATCATCTCATCATGATATCATCATCATGATATCATCATCATGATATCATCATCATCATCATCATCATCTCATCATGATATCATCATCATGATATCATCATCATCATCATCATCTCATCACGATATCATCATCATCAGCTCATCATGGTATCATCATCATATCATCATATCATCAACATCATCTCATCATGATATCATCATCATGATATCATCATCATCATCATCTCATCATGATATCATCATCATCTCATCATTATATCATCATCATCTCATCATGATATCATCATCATCTCATCATGATATCATCATGATATCATCATCATCATCATCATCATGATATCATCATCATCATCATCATCTCATCATGATATCATCATCATCTCATCATGATATCATCATCATCATCATCATCATCATCATCTCATCATGATATCATCATCATCTCATCATGATATCATCATCATCTCATCATGATATCATCATCATCATCATCATCTCATCATGATATCATCATCATCTAATTATGATATCATCATCATCAGCTCATCATGATATCATCATCATCTCATCATGATATCATCATCATCATCATCATCATCTCATCATGATATCATCATCATCTCATCATTATATCATCATCATCATCATCATCATCATCTCATCATAATATCATCATCATCTCATCATGATATCATCATCATCATCTCATCATGATATAATCATCATCATCTCATCATGTTATCATCATCATCATCATCATCATCATCATCATCTCATCATGATATAATCATCATCATCATGATATCATCATCATCATCATCATCATCATCATCATCATGATATCACCATCATCATCATCATCATCATCATCATCATCATCATCATCATCATCATCATCATCATCTCATCATGATATCATCCTCATCACGATATCATCATCATCTCATCATCTCATCATCATGATATCATCATCATCATCATCATCTCATCATGATATCATCATCATCATCATCTCATCATGATATCATCATCATCTCATCATTATATCATCATCATCATCATCATCATCATCTCATCATAATATCATCATCATCTCATCATGATATCATCATCATCATCATCTCATCATGATATCATCATCATCATCTCATCATGTTATCATCATCATCATCATCATCATCATCATCTCATCACGATATCATCATCATCAGCTCATCATGGTATCATCATCATCTCATCATGACATCATCATCATCTCATCATTATATCATCATCATCATCATCTCATCATGATATCATCATCATGATATCATCATCATCATCTCATCATGATATCATCATCATCATCATCTCATCATTATATCATCATCATCATCATCATCATCATCATCATCATCTCATCATGATATCATCATCATCTCATCATGATATCATCATCATGATATCATCATCATCTCATCATGATATCATCATCATCTCATCATGATATCATCAGCATCATCATCATCATCATCATCATCATCATCATCATCATCTCATCATGATATCATCATCATCTCATCATGATATCATCATCATCATCATCATCATCATCTCATCATGATATCATCATCATCATCATCATCATCATCATCATCTCATCATCATCTCATCATTATATCATCATCATCATCATCTCATCATGATATCATCATCATCATCCTCATCATCATCTCATCATGATATAATCATCATCATCATCATCATCTCCTCATCATGATATCATCATCATCATCATCTCATCATGTTATCATCATCATCATCTCACCATGATATCATCATCATCATCTCATCATGATATCATCATCATCATCATCTCATCATGATATCATCATCATCATCTCATCATGATATCATCATCATTATATCATAATCATGACAACATCATCATCATCATCATCATCATCATCATCTCATCATGATATCATCATCATCTCATCATGATATCATCATCATCTCATCATGATATCATCATCATCTCATCAAGATATCATCATCATCAGCTCATCATGATATCATCATCATCTCATCATATCATCAACATCATCTCATCATGATATCATCATCATCATCATCATCTCATCATGATATCATCATCATCTTATCACGATATCATCATCATCATCATCATCATCATCATCTCATCATGATATCATCATCATCATCCTCTCATCATGATATCATCATCATCATCATCATCTCATCATGATATCATCATCATCATCTCATCATGATATCATCATCATCATCATCTCATCATGATATCATCATCATCATCATCTCATCATGATATTATCATCATCATCATCATCTCATCATGATATCATCATCATGATATCATCATTATCATCATCATCATATCATCATTATATCATCATCATCATCTCATCATGATATCATCATCATGATATCATCATCATCATCATCATCATCTCATCATGATATCATCATCATCATCATCATCATCTCATCATTATATCATCAAGATATCATCATTATCATCTCATCATGATATCATCATCATCATCATCATCATCATCATCTCATCATTATATCATCATCATCATCATCATCATCATCTCATCATGATATCATCAAGATATCATCATTATCATCTCATCATGATATCATCATCATCATCATCATCATCATCATCATCTCATCATGATATCATCATCATCATCATCATCATCTCATCATGATATCATCATCATCATCATCTCATCATGATATCATCATCATTATCATCATCATCACATCATTATATCATCATCATCATCATCATCATCTCATCATGATATCATCATCATCTCATCATGATATCATCATCATCTCATCACGATATCATCATCATCAGCTCATCATGGTATCATCATCATCTCATCATGATATCATCATCATCTCATCATTATATCATCATCATCATCATCATCATCTCATCATGATATCATCATCATCATCCTCATCATCATCTCATCATGATATCATCATCATCATCATCATCATAATCTCATCATGATATCATCATCATCATCATCTCATCATGTTATCATCATCATCATCTCACCATGATATCATCATCATCATCTCATCATGATATCATCATCATGATATCATCATCATCATCATCTCATCATGATATCATCATCATCATCTCATCATGATATCATCATCATTAAATCATAATCATGACAACATCATCATCATTATCATCATCATCATCATCTCATCATGATATCATCATCATCTCATCATGATATCATCATCATCTCATCATGATATCATCATCATCTCATCACGATATCATCATCATCAGCTCATCATGATATCATCATCATCATCTCATCATATCATCAACATCATCTCATCATGATATCATCATCATCTCATCACGATATCATCATCATCAGCTCATCATGATATCATCATCATCTCATCATATCATCAACATCATCTCATCATGATATCATCATCATCTCATCATGATATCATCATCATCATCATCATCATCATCTCATCATGATATCATCATCATCTTATCACGATATCATCATCATCATCATCATCATCATCAACTCATCATGATATCATCATCATCATCCTCTCATCATTATATCATCATCATCATCATCATCATCTCATCATGATATCATCATCATCATCTCATCATGATATCATCATCATCATCATCTCATCATGATATCATCATCATCATCATCTCATCATGATATTATCATCATCATCATCATCTCATCATGATATCATCATCATGATATCATCATTATCATCATCATCATCATATCATCATTATATCATCATCATCATCTCATCATGATATCATCATCATGATATCATCATCATCATCATCATCATCATCATCATCTCATCATGATATCATCATCATCATCATCATCTCATCATGATATCATCATCATCATCATCTCATCATGTTATCATCATCATCATCATCATCATCATCTCATCATGATATCATCATCATCTCATCATGATATCATCATCATCATCATCTCATCATGATATCATCATCATGATATCATCATCATCATCTCATCACGATATCATCATCATCAGCTCATCATGGTATCATCATCATCTCATCATGATATCATAATCATCTCATCATTATATCATCATCATCATCATCATCATCATCTCATCCTGATATCATCATCATCTCATCATGATATCATCATGATATCATCATTATCATCTCATCATTATATCATCATCATCATCATCATCATCATCATCTCATCATTATATCATCATCATCTCATCATGATATCATCATGATATCATCATCATCATCTCATCATGAAATCATCATCATCATCATCATCTCATCATGATATCATCATCATCATCATATCATCATGATATCATCATCATCTCATCATGATATCATCATCATCATCTCATCATGATATCATCATCATATCATCATCATGATATCATCATCATCATCTCATCATGATATCATCATCATCATCATCATCTCATCATGATATCATCATCATGATATCATCATCATGATATCATCATCATTATCTTCATCATCTCAACATGATATCATCATCATGATATCATAATCATGATATCATCATCATCATCTCATCATGATATCATCATCATCTCATCATGATATCATCATCATCATCATCATCATCATCATCATCTCATCATGATATCATCATCATCTTATCACGATATCATCATCATCATCATCATCATCATCTCATCATGATATCATCATCATCATCTCATCATGATATCATCATCATGATATCATCATCATGATATCATCATCATCTTATCATGATATCATCATCATCATCATCATCATCA
>JAYKOZ010000093.1:2952500-2967500 GCA_036172795.1 Pelodytes ibericus
TCACATCATGATATCATCTCATCATTATATCATCATCATCATCATCATCTCCTCATGATATCATCATCATCTCATCATGATATCATCATCATCTCATCATGATATCATCATCATCTCATCATGATATCATCATCATGATATCATCATCATCATCATCATCATCATCATCTCATCATGATATCATCATCATCATCTCATCATGATATCATCATCATCATCATCTCATCATGTTATCATCATCATCATCATCATCATCATCATCTCATCATGATATCATCATCATCATCATCATCATCATCATCATCATCATCATCATCATCATCTCATCATGATATCATCATCATGATATCATCATCATCATCATCATCATCATCTCATCATGATATCATCATCATGATATCATCATCATCATCATCACGATATCATCATCATCATCTCATCATGGTATCATCATCATCTCATCATATCATCAACATCATATCATCATCATGATATCATCATCATCATCTCATCATGATATCATCATCATCATCTCATCATTATATCATCATTATCATCATCATCTCATCATGATATCATCAAGATATCATCATTATCATCTCATCATGATATCATCATCATCATCATCATCATCATCATCTCATCATGATATCATCATCATCATCATCAGCTCATCATGATATCATCATCATCTCATCATATCATCAACATCATCTCATCATGATATCATCATCATGATATCATCATCATCATCATCATCATCTCATCATGATATCATCATCATCTCATCATTATATCATCATCATCATCATCATCTCCTCATGATATCATCATCATCTCATCATGATATCATCATCATCTCATCATGATATCATCATCATCTCATCATGATATCATCATCATGATATCATCATCATGATATCATCATCATCATCATCATCTCATCATGATATCATCATCATCTCATCATTATATCATCATCATCATCATCATCATCATCATCATCATCATCTCATCATGATATCATCATCATCATCTCATCATGATATCATCATCATCATCATCTCATCATGTTATCATCATCATCATCATCATCATCATCATCATCATCATCATCTCATCATGATAGCATCATCATCATCATCATCATCATCATCATCATCATCATCATCTCATCATGATATCATCATCATCATCATCATCATCTCATCATGATATCATCATCATGATATCATCATCATCATCATCTCATCACGATATCATCATCATCATCTCATCATGGTATCATCATCATCTCATCATATCATCAACATCATCTCATCATGATATCATCATCATGATATCATCATCATCATCTCATCATGATATCATCATCATCATCTCATCATTATATCATCATTATCATCATCATCTCATCATGATATCATCAAGATATCATCATTATCATCTCATCATGATATCATCATCATCATCATCATCATCATCATCATCATCATCTCATCATGATATCATCATCATCTCATCATTATATCATCATCATCATCATCATCTCATCATGATATCATCATCATCTCATCATGATATCATCATCATCTCATCATGATATCATCATCATCTCATCATGATATCATCATCATGATATCATCATCATCATCATCTCATCATGATATCATCATCATCTCATCATTATATCATCATCATCATCATCATCATCATCATCATCATCATCATCATCTCATCATGATATCATCATCATCATCTCATCATGATATCATCATCATCTCATCATGTTATCATCATCATCATCATCATCATCATCTCATCATGATAGCATCATCATCATCATCATCATCATCATCATCATCTCATCATGATATCATCATCATCATCATCATCATCTCATCATGATATCATCATCATCATCTCATCATGATATCATCATCATCATCATCATCATCATCTCATCATAATATCATCATGATATCATCATCATCATCATCATCATCATCATCTCATCATATCATCATCATGATATCATCATCATCTCATCATATCATCATCATGATATCATCATCATCATCTCATCATATCATCATCATGATATCATCATGATATCATCATCATCATCATCATCATCATCATCATCATCATCATCATCATCATCTCATCATGATATCATCATCATGGTATCATCATCATATCATCATGATATCTTCATCATCTCATCATGATATCATCATCATCATCATCATCATCATCTCATCATATCATCATCATGATATCATCATCATCATCATCATCATCTCATCATATCATCATCATGATATCATCATCATCATCATCATCATCATCTCATCATGATATCATCATCATGATATCATCATCATGATATCATCATCATGATATCATCATCATCATCATCATCATCATCTCATCATGATATCATCATCATCATCATCATCATCATCATCATCATCATCATCATCATCTCACCATGATATCATCATCATGATATCATCATCATTATCATCATCATCTTATCATGATATCATCATCATCATCATCATCATCTCATCATGATATCATCATAATCTCATCATGATATCATCAGCATCATCATCATAATCATCATCATCATCTTATCATGATATCATCATCATCTCATCATGATATCATCATCATGATATCATCATCATCATCTCATCATGATATCATCATCATCATCTCATCATGATATCATCATCATCATCTCATCATGTTATCATCATCATCTCATCATGATATCATCATCATCATCATCATCTCATCATATCATCATCATGATATCATCATCATCATCATCATCTCATGATATCATCATCATCATCATCTCATCATATCATCATCATGATATCATCATCATCTCATCATATCATCATCCTGATATCATCATCATCATCTCATCATATCATCATCATGATATCATCATGATATCATCATCATCATCATCATCATCATCATCATCATCTCATCATGATATCATCATCATGATATCATCATCATCATCTCATCATATCATCATCATGATATCATCATCATCATCATCAACATCATCTCATCATGATATCATCATCATGATATCATCATCATCATCATCATCTCATCATGATATCATCATCATGATATCATCATCATCATCATCATCTCATCACGATATCATCATCATCAGCTCATCATGGTATCATCATCATATCATCATATCATCAACATCATCTCATCATGATATCATCATCATGATATCATCATCATCATCATCTCATCATGATATCATCATCATCTCATCATTATATCATCATCATCTCATCATGATATCATCATCATCTCATCATGATATCATCATGATATCATCATTATCATCTCATCATGATATCATCATCATCATCATCATCATCATCTCATCATGATATCATCATCATCTCATCATGATATCATCATCATCATCATCATCATCTCATCATGATATCATCATCATCTCATCATGATATCATCATCATCTCATCATGATATCATCATCATCATCATCATCTCATCATGATATCATCATCATCATCTAATTATGATATCATCATCATCAGCTCATCATGATATCATCATCATCTCATCATGATATCATCATCATGATATCATCATCATCATATCATCATATCATCATCATGATATCATCATCATCATCATCATCATCATCATCATCTCATCATGATATCAGCATCATCATGATATCATCATCATCATCTCATCATGATATCATCATCATCTCATCATGATATCATCATCATCATCATCATCATCTCATCATGATATCATCATCATCTCATCATTATATCATCATCATCATCATCATCATCTCATCATAATATCATCATCATCTCATCATGATATCATCATCATCATCTCATCATGATATCATCATCATCATCTCATCATGTTATCATCATCATCATCATCATCATCATCATCATCATCATCTCATCATGATATCATCATCATCATCATGATATCATCATCATCATCATCATCATCATCATCATGATATCACCATCATCATCATCATCATCATCATCATCATCATCATCATCTCATCATGATATCATCCTCATCACGATATCATCATCATCTCATCATCTCATCATCATGATATCATCATCATCATCATCATCTCATCATGATATCATCATCATCATCATCATCTCATCATGATATCATCATCATCTCATCATTATATCATCATCATCATCATCATCATCATCTCATCATAATATCATCATCATCTCATCATGATATCATCATCATCATCATCTCATCATGATATCATCATCATCATCTCATCATGTTATCATCATCATCATCATCATCATCATCATCTGATCACGATATCATCATCATCAGCTCATCATGGTATCATCATCATCTCATCATGATATCATCATCATGATATCATCATTATATCATCATCATCATCATCTCATCATGATATCATCATCATGATATCATCATCATCATCTCATCATGATATCATCATCATCATCTCATCATTATATCATCATCATCATCATCATCATCATCATCATCATCATCTCATCATAATATCATCATCATCTCATCATGATATCATCATCATCATCATCTCATCATGATATCATCATCATCATCTCATCATGTTATCATCATCATCATCATCATCATCATCATCATCATCATCATCATCATCATCTCATCATGATATCATCATCATCTCATCATGATATCATCAGCATCATCATCATCATCATCTCATCATGATATCATCATCATCATCATCATCATCATCATCATCTCATCATCATCTCATCATTATATCATCATCATCATCATCTCATCATGATATCATCATCATCATCCTCATCATCATCTCATCATGATATCATCATCATCATCATCATCATCATCTCCTCATCATGATATCATCATCATCATCATCATCTCATCATGTTATCATCATCATCATCTCACCATGATATCATCATCATCATCTCATCATGATATCATCATCATGATATCATCATCATCATCATCTCATCATGATATCATCATCATCATCTCATCATGATATCATCATCATTATATCATAATCATGACAACATCATCATCATCATCATCATCATCATCATCATCATCATCATCTCATCATGATATCATCATCATCTCATCATGATATCATCATCATCTCATCATGATATCATCATCATCTCATCAAGATATCATCATCATCAGCTCATCATGATATCATCATCATCTCATCATATCATCAACATCATCTCATCATGATATCATCATCATCTCATCACGATATCATCATCATCAGCTCATCATGATATCATCATCATCTCATCATATCATCAACATCATCTCATCATGATATCATCATCATCATCATCATCATCATCATCATCTCATCATGATATCATCATCATCTTATCACGATATCATCATCATCATCATCATCATCATCTCATCATGATATCATCATCATCATCCTCTCATCATGATATCATCATCATCATCATCATCTCATCATGATATCATCATCATCATCTCATCATGATATCATGATCATCATCATCTCATCATGATATCATCATCATCATCATCTCATCATGATATTATCATCATCATCATCATCTCATCATGATATCATCATCATGATATCATCATTATCATCATCATCATATCATCATTATATCATCATCATCATCTCATCATGATATCATCATCATGATATCATCATCATCATCATCATCTCATCATGATATCATCATCATCATCATCATCTCATCATTATATCATCAAGATATCATCATTATCATCTCATCATGATATCATCATCATCATCATCATCATCATCATCTCATCATTATATCATCATCATCATCATCATCATCATCTCATCATGATATCATCAAGATATCATCATTATCATCTCATCATGATATCATCATCATCATCATCATCATCTCATCATGATATCATCATCATCATCATCATCATCATCTCATCATGATATCATCATCATCATCATCTCATCATGATATCATCATCATCATCATCTCATCATGATATCATCATCATTATCATCATCATCACATCATTATATCATCATCATCATCATCATCATCTCATCATGATATCATCATCATCTCATCATGATATCATCATCATCTCATCACAATATCATCATCATCAGCTCATCATGGTATCATCATCATCTCATCATGATATCATCATCATCTCATCATTATATCATCATCATCATCATCTCATCATGATATCATCATCATCATCCTCATCATCATCTCATCATGATATCATCATCATCATCATCATCATCTCATCATGATATCATCATCATCATCATCTCATCATGTTATCATCATCATCATCTCACCATGATATCATCATCATCATCTCATCATGATATCATCATCATCTCATCATGATATCATCATCATGATATCATCATCATCATGATATCATCATCATCATCTCATCATGATATCATCATCATCTCATCACGATATCATCATCATCTCATCATCTCATCATCATGATATCATCATCATCATCATCTCATCATGATATCATCATCATCATCATCTCATCATGATATCATCATCATCATCATCTCATCATGATATCATCATCATCATCATCATCATCATCATCTCATCATGATATCATCATCATCATCTCATCATGTTATCATCATCATCATCATCATCATGATATCATCATCATCATCTCATCATGTTATCATCATCATCATCATCATCATCATCATCTCATCATAATATCATCATCATCATCATGATATCATCATCATCATCATCATCATCATCATCATGATATCACCATCATCATCATCATCATCATCATCATCATCATCATCATCATCATCATCTCATCATGATATCATCATCATCTCATCACGATATCATCATCATCTCATCATCTCATCATCATGATATCATCATCATCATTATCTCATCATGATATCATCATCATCATCATCTCATCATGATATCATCATCATCTCATCATAATATCATCATCATCTCATCATGATATCATCATCATCATCATCATCATCTCATCATGATATCATCATCATCATCTCATCATGATATCATCATCATTATCATCATCATCATCATCTCATCATGATATCATCATCATCATCTCATCATGATATCATCATCATGATATCATCATCATCATCTCATCATATCATCATCATGATATCATCATCATCATCATCAACATCATCTCATCATGATATCATCATCATGATATCATCATCATGATATCATCATCATCATCATCATCATCTCATCATGATATCATCATCATGATATCATCATCATCATCATCATCTCATCACGATATCATCATCATCAGCTCATCATGGTATCATCATCATATCATCATATCATCAACATCATCTCATCATGATATCATCATCATGATATCATCATCATCATCATCTCATCATGATATCATCATCATCTCATCATTATATCATCATCATCTCATCATGATATCATCATCATCTCATCATGATATCATCATGATATCATCATCATCATCATCATCATCATGATATCATCATCATCATCATCATCTCATCATGATATCATCATCATCTCATCATGATATCATCATCATCATCATCATCATCATCTCATCATGATATCATCATCATCTCATCATGATATCATCATCATCTCATCATGATATCATCATCATCATCATCATCTCATCATGATATCATCATCATCTAATTATGATATCATCATCATCAGCTCATCATGATATCATCATCATCTCATCATGATATCATCATCATCATCATCATCATCTCATCATGATATCATCATCATCTCATCATTATATCATCATCATCATCATCATCATCATCTCATCATAATATCATCATCATCTCATCATGATATCATCATCATCATCTCATCATGATATAATCATCATCATCTCATCATGTTATCATCATCATCATCATCATCATCATCATCATCTCATCATGATATAATCATCATCATCATGATATCATCATCATCATCATCATCATCATCATCATGATATCACCATCATCATCATCATCATCATCATCATCATCATCATCATCATCATCATCATCATCATCATCTCATCATGATATCATCCTCATCACGATATCATCATCATCTCATCATCTCATCATCATGATATCATCATCATCATCATCATCTCATCATGATATCATCATCATCATCATCTCATCATGATATCATCATCATCTCATCATTATATCATCATCATCATCATCATCATCATCTCATCATAATATCATCATCATCTCATCATGATATCATCATCATCATCATCTCATCATGATATCATCATCATCATCTCATCATGTTATCATCATCATCATCATCATCATCATCATCTCATCACGATATCATCATCATCAGCTCATCATGGTATCATCATCATCTCATCATGACATCATCATCATCTCATCATTATATCATCATCATCATCATCTCATCATGATATCATCATCATGATATCATCATCATCATCTCATCATGATATCATCATCATCATCATCTCATCATTATATCATCATCATCATCATCATCATCATCATCATCTCATCATGATATCATCATCATCTCATCATGATATCATCATCATGATATCATCATCATCTCATCATGATATCATCATCATCTCATCATGATATCATCAGCATCATCATCATCATCATCATCATCATCATCATCATCATCTCATCATGATATCATCATCATCTCATCATGATATCATCATCATCATCATCATCATCATCTCATCATGATATCATCATCATCATCATCATCATCATCATCATCTCATCATCATCTCATCATTATATCATCATCATCATCATCTCATCATGATATCATCATCATCATCCTCATCATCATCTCATCATGATATAATCATCATCATCATCATCATCTCCTCATCATGATATCATCATCATCATCATCTCATCATGTTATCATCATCATCATCTCACCATGATATCATCATCATCATCTCATCATGATATCATCATCATCATCATCTCATCATGATATCATCATCATCATCTCATCATGATATCATCATCATTATATCATAATCATGACAACATCATCATCATCATCATCATCATCATCATCTCATCATGATATCATCATCATCTCATCATGATATCATCATCATCTCATCATGATATCATCATCATCTCATCAAGATATCATCATCATCAGCTCATCATGATATCATCATCATCTCATCATATCATCAACATCATCTCATCATGATATCATCATCATCATCATCATCTCATCATGATATCATCATCATCTTATCACGATATCATCATCATCATCATCATCATCATCATCTCATCATGATATCATCATCATCATCCTCTCATCATGATATCATCATCATCATCATCATCTCATCATGATATCATCATCATCATCTCATCATGATATCATCATCATCATCATCATCTCATCATGATATCATCATCATCATCATCTCATCATGATATTATCATCATCATCATCATCTCATCATGATATCATCATCATGATATCATCATTATCATCATCATCATATCATCATTATATCATCATCATCATCTCATCATGATATCATCATCATGATATCATCATCATCATCATCATCATCTCATCATGATATCATCATCATCATCATCATCATCTCATCATTATATCATCAAGATATCATCATTATCATCTCATCATGATATCATCATCATCATCATCATCATCATCATCTCATCATTATATCATCATCATCATCATCATCATCATCTCATCATGATATCATCAAGATATCATCATTATCATCTCATCATGATATCATCATCATCATCATCATCATCATCATCATCTCATCATGATATCATCATCATCATCATCATCATCTCATCATGATATCATCATCATCATCATCTCATCATGATATCATCATCATTATCATCATCATCACATCATTATATCATCATCATCATCATCATCATCTCATCATGATATCATCATCATCTCATCATGATATCATCATCATCTCATCACGATATCATCATCATCAGCTCATCATGGTATCATCATCATCTCATCATGATATCATCATCATCTCATCATTATATCATCATCATCATCATCATCATCTCATCATGATATCATCATCATCATCCTCATCATCATCTCATCATGATATCATCATCATCATCATCATCATAATCTCATCATGATATCATCATCATCATCATCTCATCATGTTATCATCATCATCATCTCACCATGATATCATCATCATCATCTCATCATGATATCATCATCATGATATCATCATCATCATCATCTCATCATGATATCATCATCATCATCTCATCATGATATCATCATCATTAAATCATAATCATGACAACATCATCATCATTATCATCATCATCATCATCTCATCATGATATCATCATCATCTCATCATGATATCATCATCATCTCATCATGATATCATCATCATCTCATCACGATATCATCATCATCAGCTCATCATGATATCATCATCATCATCTCATCATATCATCAACATCATCTCATCATGATATCATCATCATCTCATCACGATATCATCATCATCAGCTCATCATGATATCATCATCATCTCATCATATCATCAACATCATCTCATCATGATATCATCATCATCTCATCATGATATCATCATCATCATCATCATCATCATCTCATCATGATATCATCATCATCTTATCACGATATCATCATCATCATCATCATCATCATCAACTCATCATGATATCATCATCATCATCCTCTCATCATTATATCATCATCATCATCATCATCATCTCATCATGATATCATCATCATCATCTCATCATGATATCATCATCATCATCATCTCATCATGATATCATCATCATCATCATCTCATCATGATATTATCATCATCATCATCATCTCATCATGATATCATCATCATGATATCATCATTATCATCATCATCATCATATCATCATTATATCATCATCATCATCTCATCATGATATCATCATCATGATATCATCATCATCATCATCATCATCATCATCATCATCTCATCATGATATCATCATCATCATCATCATCTCATCATGATATCATCATCATCATCATCTCATCATGTTATCATCATCATCATCATCATCATCATCTCATCATGATATCATCATCATCTCATCATGATATCATCATCATCATCATCTCATCATGATATCATCATCATGATATCATCATCATCATCTCATCACGATATCATCATCATCAGCTCATCATGGTATCATCATCATCTCATCATGATATCATAATCATCTCATCATTATATCATCATCATCATCATCATCATCATCTCATCCTGATATCATCATCATCTCATCATGATATCATCATGATATCATCATTATCATCTCATCATTATATCATCATCATCATCATCATCATCATCATCTCATCATTATATCATCATCATCTCATCATGATATCATCATGATATCATCATCATCATCTCATCATGAAATCATCATCATCATCATCATCTCATCATGATATCATCATCATCATCATATCATCATGATATCATCATCATCTCATCATGATATCATCATCATCATCTCATCATGATATCATCATCATATCATCATCATGATATCATCATCATCATCTCATCATGATATCATCATCATCATCATCATCTCATCATGATATCATCATCATGATATCATCATCATTATCTTCATCATCTCAACATGATATCATCATCATGATATCATAATCATGATATCATCATCATCATCTCATCATGATATCATCATCATCTCATCATGATATCATCATCATCATCATCATCATCATCATCATCTCATCATGATATCATCATCATCTTATCACGATATCATCATCATCATCATCATCATCATCTCATCATGATATCATCATCATCATCTCATCATGATATCATCATCATGATATCATCATCATGATATCATCATCATCTTATCATGATATCATCATCATCATCATCATCATCATCTCATCATGATACCATCATCATCATCTCATCATGATATCATCATCATGATATCATCATCATCATCTCATCATGATATCATCATCATGATATCATCATCATCTTATCATGATATCATCATCATCATCATCATCTCATCATGATACCATCATCATCAGCTCATCATTATATCATCATCTCATCATGATATCATCATCATCATCATCATCATCTCATCATGATATCATCATCATCATCATCATCTCATCATGATATCATCATCACCATCATCTCATCATGATATCATCATCATCTCATCATGATATCATCATGATATCATCATCATGATATCATCATCATCATCTCATCATGATATCATCATCATCATCATCATCTCATCACGATATCATCATCATCAGCTCATCATGGTATCATCATCATCTCATCATGACATCATCATCATCTCATCATTATATCATCATCATCATCATCTCATCATGATATCATCATCATGATATCATCATCATCATCTCATCATGATATCATCATCATCATCTCATCATTATATCATCATCATCATCATCATCATCATCATCATCATCTCATCATGATATCATCATCATCTCATCATGATATCATCATCATGATATCATCATCATCTCATCATGATATCATCATCATCTCATCATGATATCATCAGCATCATCATCATCATCATCATCATCATCATCTCATCATGATATCATCATCATCATCTCATCATGATATCATCATCATCATCTCATCATTATATCATCATCATCATCATCATCATCATCATCATCATCTCATCATGATATCATCATCATCTCATCATGATATCATCATCATGATATCATCATCATCTCATCATGATATCATCATCATCTCATCATGATATCATCAGCATCATCATCATCATCATCATCATCTCATCATGATATCATCATCATCTCATCATGATATCATCAGCATCATCATCATCATCATCATCTCATCATGATATCATCATCATCATCATCATCATCATCATCTCATCATGATATCATCATCATCATCATCATCATCATCATCATCATCTCATCATTATATCATCATCATCTCATCATGATATCATCATCATGATATCATCATCATCATCTCATCATGATATCATCATCATCTCATCATGATATCATCATCATCTCATCATTATATCATCATCATCATCATCATCATCATCATCATCTCATCATGATATCATCATCATCATCTCATCATAATATCATCATCATCATCTCATCATGTTATCATCATCATCATCATCTCATCATGATATCATCATCATCATAATATCATCATCTCATCATGATATCATCATCATATCATCATCATCATCATCATCATCATCATCATCTCATCATGATATCATCATCATCTCATCATGATATCATCATCATGATATCATCATCATCATCATCATCATCATCATCTCATCATGATATCATCATCATCATCATCTCATCATGATATCATCATCATCATCATCATCTCATCATAATATCATCATCTCATCTCATCATGATATCATCATCAACATCTCATCATGATATCATCATCATCATCTCATCATGATATCATCATCATCATCATCATCTCATCATGATATCATCATCATCATCATCATCATCTCATCATCATCATCATCATCATCATCATCATCATGATATCATCATCATCTCATCATGATATCATCATCATGATATCATCATCATCTCATCATGATATCATCATCATCTCATCATGATATCAGCATCATCATCATCATCATCATCATCATCATCATCATCATCATCATCATCATCTCATCATGATATCATCATCATCTCATCATGATATCATCAGCATCATCATCATCATCATCATCATCTCATCATGATATCATCATCATCATCATCATCATCATCATCATCATCTCATCATGATATCATCATCATCTCATCATTATATCATCATCATCTCATCATGATATCATCATCATGATATCATCATCATCATCTCATCATGATATCATCATCATCTCATCATGATATCATCATCATCATCATCATCATCATCATAATATCATCATCATCTCATCATGATATCATCATCATCATCATCTCATCATGATATCATCATCATCATCATCTCATCATAATATCATCATCATCTCATCATGTTATCATCATCATCATCTCATCATGATATCATCATCATATCATCATCATCTCATCATGATATCATCATCATGATCATCATCATCATCTCATCATGATATCATCATCATCTCATCATGATATAACATCATCATCATCATCATCATCATCATCTCATCATGATATCATCATCATCATCATCATCATGATATCATCATCATCATCATGATATCATCATCATTGATATCATCATCATGATATCATCATCATGATATCATCATCATTATCATCATCATCATCATCATCATCATCATCTCATCATGATATCATCATCATCATCTCATCATGATATCATCATCTTCATCATCATCTCATCATGATATCATCATCATCATCATCATCTCATCATGATATCATCATCATTATCATCATCATCATCATCATCATTGATATCATCATCATGATATCATCATCATCATCATCATCATCTCATCAATATCATCATCATCATCATCTCATCATGATATCATCATCATCATCATCATCATCATCATCTCATCATGATATCATCATCATCATCATCATCATCATCATCATCATC
>JAYKOZ010000093.1:2975000-2980000 GCA_036172795.1 Pelodytes ibericus
CATCATCATCTCATCATGATATCATCATCATGATATCATCATGATTTCATCATCATCATCATCATCATCTCATCATGATATCATCAGCATCATCATCATCATCATCTCATCATGATATCATCATCATCTCATCATGATATCATCATCATCATCATCATCATCTCATCATGATATCATCAGCATCATCATCATCATCATCATCTCATCATGATATCATCAGCATCATCATCATCTCATCATGATATCATCATCATCATCATCATCATCATCTCATCATGATATCATCATCATCATCTCATCATTATATCATCATTATCATCATCATCTCATCATGATATCATCAAGATATCATCATTATCATCTCATCATGATATCATCATCATCATCATCATCATCATCATCATCATCTCATCATGATATCATCATCATCATCATCATCATCATGATATCATCATCATCATCATCATCATCATCATCATCATCTCATCATGATATCATCTCATCATGATATCATCATCATTATCATCATCATCACATCATTATATCATCATCATCATCATCATCATCATCATCTCATCATGATATCATCATCATCTCATCATGATATCATCATCATCTCATCACGATATCATCATCATCAGCTCATCATGGTATCATCATCATCTCATCATGATATCATCATCATCTCATCATTATATCATCATCATCATCATCTCATCATGATATCATCATCATCTCATCATGATATCATCATCATCATCCTCATCATCATCTCATTATGATATCATCATCATCATCATCATCATCATCTCATGATGATATCATCATCATCATCATCTCATCATGTTATCATCATCATCATCATATCACCATGATATCATCATCATCATCTCATCATGATATCATCATCATGATATCATCATCATCATCATCTCATCATGATATCATCATCAGCATCATCATCTCATCATGATATCATCATCATTATATCATAATCATGACATCATCATCATCATCATCATCATCATCTCATCATGATATCATCATCATCTCATCATGATATCATCATCATCATCATCATCTCATCATGATATCATCATCATCTCATCATGATATCATCATCATGATATCATCATCATCTCATCACGATATCATCATCATCAGCTCATCATGATATCATCATCATCTCATCATATCATCAACATCATCTCATCATGATATCATCATCATGATATCATCATCATCATCATCATCATCATCTCATCATAATATCATCATCATCTCATCATTATATCATCATCATCATCATCATCATCATCATCTCATCATGATATCATCATCATCATCATCTCATCATGTTATCATCATCATCATCATCATCATCATCATCATCTCATCATGATATCATCATCATCATCATCATCATCATCATCATCATCTCATCATGATATCATCATCATGATATCATCATCATCATCATCATCATCATCATCTCATCATGATATCATCATCATGATATCATCATCATCATCATCTCATCACGATATCATCATCATCATCTCATCATGGTATCATCATCATCTCATCATATCATCAACATCATCTCATCATGATATCATCATCATCTCATCATGATATCATCATCATCATCATCATCATCATCTCCTCATGATATCATCATCATCTCATCATGATATCATCATCATCTCATCATGATATCATCATCATCTCATCATGATATCATCATCATGATATCATCATCATCATCATCTCATCATGATATCATCATCATCTCATCATTATATCATCATCATCATCATCATCATCATCATCATCTCATCATGATATCATCATCATCATCATCTCATCATGTTATCATCATCATCATCATCATCATCATCTCATCATGATATCATCATCATCATCATCATCATCATCATCATCATCATCATCATCATCTCATCATGATATCATCATCATGATATCATCATCATCATCATCATCATCATCTCATCATGATATCATCATCATGATATCATCATCATCATCATCTCATCACGATATCATCATCATCATCTCATCATGGTATCATCATCATCTCATCATATCATCAACATCATCTCATCATGATATCATCATCATGATATCATCATCATCATCTCATCATGATATCATCATCATCATCTCATCATTATATCATCATTATCATCATCATCTCATCATGATATCATCAAGATATCATCATTATCATCTCATCATGATATCATCATCATCATCATCATCATCATCATCATCATCATCATCTCATCATGATATCATCATCATCATCATCATCATCATCTCATCATGATATCATCATCATTATCATCATCATCACATCATTATATCATCATCATCATCATCATCATCTCATCATGATATCATCATCATCTCATCATGATATCATCATCATCTCATCACGATATCATCATCATCAGCTCATCATGGTATCATCATCATCTCATCATGATATCATCATCATCTCATCATTATATCATCATCATCATCATCATCATCTCATCATGATATCATCATCATCATCCTCATCATCATCTCATCATGATATCATCATCATCATCATCATCATAATCTCATCATGATATCATCATCATCATCATCTCATCATGTTATCATCATCATCATCTCACCATGATATCATCATCATCATCTCATCATGATATCATCATCATGATATCATCATCATCATCATCTCATCATGATATCATCATCATCATCTCATCATGATATCATCATCATTAAATCATAATCATGACAACATCATCATCATTATCATCATCATCATCATCTCATCATGATATCATCATCATCTCATCATGATATCATCATCATCTCATCATGATATCATCATCATCTCATCACGATATCATCATCATCAGCTCATCATGATATCATCATCATCATCTCATCATATCATCAACATCATCTCATCATGATATCATCATCATCTCATCACGATATCATCATCATCAGCTCATCATGATATCATCATCATCTCATCATATCATCAACATCATCTCATCATGATATCATCATCATCTCATCATGATATCATCATCATCATCATCATCATCATCTCATCATGATATCATCATCATCTTATCACGATATCATCATCATCATCATCATCATCATCAACTCATCATGATATCATCATCATCATCCTCTCATCATTATATCATCATCATCATCATCATCATCTCATCATGATATCATCATCATCATCTCATCATGATATCATCATCATCATCATCTCATCATGATATCATCATCATCATCATCTCATCATGATATTATCATCATCATCATCATCTCATCATGATATCATCATCATGATATCATCATTATCATCATCATCATCATATCATCATTATATCATCATCATCATCTCATCATGATATCATCATCATGATATCATCATCATCATCATCATCATCATCATCATCATCTCATCATGATATCATCATCATCATCATCATCTCATCATGATATCATCATCATCATCATCTCATCATGTTATCATCATCATCATCATCATCATCATCTCATCATGATATCATCATCATCTCATCATGATATCATCATCATCATCATCTCATCATGATATCATCATCATGATATCATCATCATCATCTCATCACGATATCATCATCATCAGCTCATCATGGTATCATCATCATCTCATCATGATATCATAATCATCTCATCATTATATCATCATCATCATCATCATCATCATCTCATCCTGATATCATCATCATCTCATCATGATATCATCATGATATCATCATTATCATCTCATCATTATATCATCATCATCATCATCATCATCATCATCATCTCATCATTATATCATCATCATCTCATCATGATATCATCATGATATCATCATCATCATCTCATCATGAAATCATCATCATCATCATCATCTCATCATGATATCATCATCATCATCATATCATCATGATATCATCATCATCTCATCATGATATCATCATCATCATCTCATCATGATATCATCATCATATCATCATCATGATATCATCATCATCATCTCATCATGATATCATCATCATCATCATCATCTCATCATGATATCATCATCATGATATCATCATCATTATCTTCATCATCTCAACATGATATCATCATCATGATATCATAATCATGATATCATCATCATCATCTCATCATGATATCATCATCATCTCATCATGATATCATCATCATCATCATCATCATCATCATCATCTCATCATGATATCATCATCATCTTATCACGATATCATCATCATCATCATCATCATCATCTCATCATGATATCATCATCATCATCTCATCATGATATCATCATCATGATATCATCATCATGATATCATCATCATCTTATCATGATATCATCATCATCATCATCATCATCATCTCATCATGATACCATCATCATCATCTCATCATGATATCATCATCATGATATCATCATCATCATCTCATCATGATATCATCATCATGATATCATCATCATCTTATCATGATATCATCATCATCATCATCATCTCATCATGATACCATCATCATCAGCTCATCATTATATCATCATCTCATCATGATATCATCATCATCATCATCATCATCTCATCATGATATCATCATCATCATCATCATCTCATCATGATATCATCATCACCATCATCTCATCATGATATCATCATCATCTCATCATGATATCATCATGATATCATCATCATGATATCATCATCATCATCTCATCATGATATCATCATCATCATCATCATCTCATCACGATATCATCATCATCAGCTCATCATGGTATCATCATCATCTCATCATGACATCATCATCATCTCATCATTATATCATCATCATCATCATCTCATCATGATATCATCATCATGATATCATCATCATCATCTCATCATGATATC
>JAYKOZ010000093.1:2990000-3007500 GCA_036172795.1 Pelodytes ibericus
ATCATCATCTCATCATGATATCATCATCATCTCATCATGATATCATCATCATCATCATCATCATCTCATCATGATATCATCAGCATCATCATCATCATCATCATCTCATCATGATATCATCAGCATCATCATCATCTCATCATGATATCATCATCATCATCATCATCATCATCTCATCATGATATCATCATCATCATCTCATCATTATATCATCATTATCATCATCATCTCATCATGATATCATCAAGATATCATCATTATCATCTCATCATGATATCATCATCATCATCATCATCATCATCATCATCATCTCATCATGATATCATCATCATCATCATCATCATCATGATATCATCATCATCATCATCATCATCATCATCATCATCTCATCATGATATCATCTCATCATGATATCATCATCATTATCATCATCATCACATCATTATATCATCATCATCATCATCATCATCATCATCTCATCATGATATCATCATCATCTCATCATGATATCATCATCATCTCATCACGATATCATCATCATCAGCTCATCATGGTATCATCATCATCTCATCATGATATCATCATCATCTCATCATTATATCATCATCATCATCATCTCATCATGATATCATCATCATCTCATCATGATATCATCATCATCATCCTCATCATCATCTCATTATGATATCATCATCATCATCATCATCATCATCTCATGATGATATCATCATCATCATCATCTCATCATGTTATCATCATCATCATCATATCACCATGATATCATCATCATCATCTCATCATGATATCATCATCATGATATCATCATCATCATCATCTCATCATGATATCATCATCAGCATCATCATCTCATCATGATATCATCATCATTATATCATAATCATGACATCATCATCATCATCATCATCATCATCTCATCATGATATCATCATCATCTCATCATGATATCATCATCATCATCATCATCTCATCATGATATCATCATCATCTCATCATGATATCATCATCATGATATCATCATCATCTCATCACGATATCATCATCATCAGCTCATCATGATATCATCATCATCTCATCATATCATCAACATCATCTCATCATGATATCATCATCATGATATCATCATCATCATCATCATCATCATCTCATCATAATATCATCATCATCTCATCATTATATCATCATCATCATCATCATCATCATCATCTCATCATGATATCATCATCATCATCATCTCATCATGTTATCATCATCATCATCATCATCATCATCATCATCTCATCATGATATCATCATCATCATCATCATCATCATCATCATCATCTCATCATGATATCATCATCATGATATCATCATCATCATCATCATCATCATCATCTCATCATGATATCATCATCATGATATCATCATCATCATCATCTCATCACGATATCATCATCATCATCTCATCATGGTATCATCATCATCTCATCATATCATCAACATCATCTCATCATGATATCATCATCATCTCATCATGATATCATCATCATCATCATCATCATCATCTCCTCATGATATCATCATCATCTCATCATGATATCATCATCATCTCATCATGATATCATCATCATCTCATCATGATATCATCATCATGATATCATCATCATCATCATCTCATCATGATATCATCATCATCTCATCATTATATCATCATCATCATCATCATCATCATCATCATCTCATCATGATATCATCATCATCATCATCTCATCATGTTATCATCATCATCATCATCATCATCATCTCATCATGATATCATCATCATCATCATCATCATCATCATCATCATCATCATCATCATCTCATCATGATATCATCATCATGATATCATCATCATCATCATCATCATCATCTCATCATGATATCATCATCATGATATCATCATCATCATCATCTCATCACGATATCATCATCATCATCTCATCATGGTATCATCATCATCTCATCATATCATCAACATCATCTCATCATGATATCATCATCATGATATCATCATCATCATCTCATCATGATATCATCATCATCATCTCATCATTATATCATCATTATCATCATCATCTCATCATGATATCATCAAGATATCATCATTATCATCTCATCATGATATCATCATCATCATCATCATCATCATCATCATCATCATCATCTCATCATGATATCATCATCATCATCATCATCATCATCTCATCATGATATCATCATCATCATCATCTCATCATGATATCATCATCATCATCATCTCATCATGATATCATCATCATTATCATCATCATCACATCATTATATCATCATCATCATCTCATCATGATATCATCATCATCTCATCATGATATCATCATCATCTCATCACGATATCATCATCATCAGCTCATCATGGTATCATCATCATCTCATCATGATATCATCATCATCTCATCATTATATCATCGTCATCATCATCTCATCATGATTTCATCATCATCTCATCATGATATCATCATCATCATCCTCATCATCATCTCATCATGATATCATCATCATCATCATCATCTCATCATGATATCATCATCATCATCATCTCATCATGTTATCATCATCATCATCATCATCATCTCACCATGATATCATCATCATCATCATCTCATCATGATATCATCATCATGATATCATCATCATCATCATCTCATCATGATATCATCATCATCATCTCATCATGATATCATCATCATTATATCATAATCATGACATCATCATCATCATCATCATCATCATCATCATCATCATCTCATCATGATATCATCATCATCTCATCATGATATCATCATCATCATCATCATCATCTCATCATGATATCATCATCATCTCATCATGATATCATCATCATGATATCATCATCATCTCATCACGATATCATCATCAGCTCATCATGATATCATCATCATCTCATCATATCATCAACATCATCTCATCATGATATCATCATCATGATATCATCATCATCATCATCATCTCATCATGATATCATCATCATCATCATCATCATCATCATCATCTCATCATTATATCATCATCATCTCATCATGATATCATCATCATGATATCATCATCATCATCATCATCTCATCATGATATCATCATCATCATCATCTCATCATGATATCATCATCATCATCATCATCTCATCATAATATCATCATCATCTCATCATGATATCATCATCATCATCTCATCATGATATCATCATCATCATCTCATCATGATATCATCATCATGATATCATCATCATCATCTCATCATGATATCATCATCATCATCATCTCATCATGTTATCATCATCATCATCATCATCATCATCATCATCTCATCATGATATCATCATCATGATATCATCATCATCATCATCTCATCATGATATCATCAAGATATCATCATTATCATCTCATCATGATATCATCATCATCATCATCATCATCATCATCATCATCATCTCATCATGATATCATCATCATCATCATCATCATCATCTCATCATGATATCATCTCATCATGATATCATCATCATCATTATCATCATCATCACATCATGATATCATCATCATCATCATCATCTCATCATGATATCATCATCATCTCATCATGATATCATCATCATCTCATCACGATATCATCATCATCAGCTCATCATGGTATCATCATCATCTCATCATGATATCATCATCATCTCATCATTATATCATCATCATCATCATCTCATCATGATATCATCATCATCTCATCATGATATCATCATCATCATCCTCATCATCATCTCATCATGATATCATCATCATCATCATCATCATCTCATCATGATATCATCATCATCATCATCTCATCATGTTATCATCATCATCATCATCTCACCATGATATCATCATCATCATCTCATCATGATATCATCATCATGATATCATCATCATCATCATCTCATCATGATATCATCATCATCATCATCATCTCATCATGATATCATCATCATTATATCATAATCATGACATCATCATCATCATCATCATCATCATCATCTCATCATGATATCATCATCATCTCATCATGATATCATCATCATCATCATCATCTCATCATGATATCATCATCATCTCATCATGATATCATCATCATGATATCATCATCATCTCATCACGATATCATCATCATCAGCTCATCATGATATCATCATCATCTCATCATATCATCAACATCATCTCATCATGATATCATCATCATGATATCATCATCATCATCATCATCATCACATCATGATATCATCATCATCTCATCATTATATCATCATCATCATCATCATCTCCTCATGATATCATCATCATCTCATCATGATATCATCATCATCTCATCATGATATCATCATCATCTCATCATGATATCATCATCATGATATCATCATCATCATCATCATCATCATCATCTCATCATGATATCATCATCATCATCTCATCATGATATCATCATCATCATCATCTCATCATGTTATCATCATCATCATCATCATCATCATCATCTCATCATGATATCATCATCATCATCATCATCATCATCATCATCATCATCATCATCATCATCTCATCATGATATCATCATCATGATATCATCATCATCATCATCATCATCATCTCATCATGATATCATCATCATGATATCATCATCATCATCATCACGATATCATCATCATCATCTCATCATGGTATCATCATCATCTCATCATATCATCAACATCATATCATCATCATGATATCATCATCATCATCTCATCATGATATCATCATCATCATCTCATCATTATATCATCATTATCATCATCATCTCATCATGATATCATCAAGATATCATCATTATCATCTCATCATGATATCATCATCATCATCATCATCATCATCATCTCATCATGATATCATCATCATCATCATCAGCTCATCATGATATCATCATCATCTCATCATATCATCAACATCATCTCATCATGATATCATCATCATGATATCATCATCATCATCATCATCATCTCATCATGATATCATCATCATCTCATCATTATATCATCATCATCATCATCATCTCCTCATGATATCATCATCATCTCATCATGATATCATCATCATCTCATCATGATATCATCATCATCTCATCATGATATCATCATCATGATATCATCATCATGATATCATCATCATCATCATCATCTCATCATGATATCATCATCATCTCATCATTATATCATCATCATCATCATCATCATCATCATCATCATCATCATCATCTCATCATGATATCATCATCATCATCTCATCATGATATCATCATCATCATCATCTCATCATGTTATCATCATCATCATCATCATCATCATCATCATCATCATCATCTCATCATGATAGCATCATCATCATCATCATCATCATCATCATCATCATCATCATCTCATCATGATATCATCATCATCATCATCATCATCTCATCATGATATCATCATCATGATATCATCATCATCATCATCTCATCACGATATCATCATCATCATCTCATCATGGTATCATCATCATCTCATCATATCATCAACATCATCTCATCATGATATCATCATCATGATATCATCATCATCATCTCATCATGATATCATCATCATCATCTCATCATTATATCATCATTATCATCATCATCTCATCATGATATCATCAAGATATCATCATTATCATCTCATCATGATATCATCATCATCATCATCATCATCATCATCATCATCATCTCATCATGATATCATCATCATCTCATCATTATATCATCATCATCATCATCATCTCATCATGATATCATCATCATCTCATCATGATATCATCATCATCTCATCATGATATCATCATCATCTCATCATGATATCATCATCATGATATCATCATCATCATCATCTCATCATGATATCATCATCATCTCATCATTATATCATCATCATCATCATCATCATCATCATCATCATCATCATCTCATCATGATATCATCATCATCATCTCATCATGATATCATCATCATCTCATCATGTTATCATCATCATCATCATCATCATCATCATCATCTCATCATGATAGCATCATCATCATCATCATCATCATCATCATCTCATCATGATATCATCATCATCATCATCATCATCTCATCATGATATCATCATCATCATCTCATCATGATATCATCATCATCATCATCATCATCATCTCATCATAATATCATCATGATATCATCATCATCATCATCATCATCATCATCTCATCATATCATCATCATGATATCATCATCATCTCATCATATCATCATCATGATATCATCATCATCATCTCATCATATCATCATCATGATATCATCATGATATCATCATCATCATCATCATCATCATCATCATCATCATCATCATCATCATCATCTCATCATGATATCATCATCATGGTATCATCATCATATCATCATGATATCTTCATCATCTCATCATGATATCATCATCATCATCATCATCATCATCTCATCATATCATCATCATGATATCATCATCATCATCATCATCATCTCATCATATCATCATCATGATATCATCATCATCATCATCATCATCATCTCATCATGATATCATCATCATGATATCATCATCATGATATCATCATCATGATATCATCATCATCATCATCATCATCATCTCATCATGATATCATCATCATCATCATCATCATCATCATCATCATCATCATCATCTCACCATGATATCATCATCATGATATCATCATCATTATCATCATCATCTTATCATGATATCATCATCATCATCATCATCATCTCATCATGATATCATCATAATCTCATCATGATATCATCAGCATCATCATCATAATCATCATCATCATCTTATCATGATATCATCATCATCTCATCATGATATCATCATCATGATATCATCATCATCATCTCATCATGATATCATCATCATCATCTCATCATGATATCATCATCATCATCTCATCATGTTATCATCATCATCTCATCATGATATCATCATCATCATCATCATCTCATCATATCATCATCATGATATCATCATCATCATCATCATCTCATGATATCATCATCATCATCATCTCATCATATCATCATCATGATATCATCATCATCTCATCATATCATCATCCTGATATCATCATCATCATCTCATCATATCATCATCATGATATCATCATGATATCATCATCATCATCATCATCATCATCATCATCATCTCATCATGATATCATCATCATCATCATCATCATCATCATCTCATCATGATATCATCATCATCATCATCATCATCATCATCATCATCATCATCTCATCATGATATCATCATCATCATCATCATCATCATCATCTCATCATCATCATCATCTCATCATGATATCATCATCATCATCATCATCATCTCATCATGATATCATCATCATTATCATCATCATCACATCATTATATCATCATCATCATCTCATCATGATATCATCATCATCTCATCATGATATCATCATCATCTCATCACGATATCATCATCATCAGCTCATCATGGTATCATCATCATCTCATCATGATATCATCATCATCTCATCATTATATCATCATCATCATCATCTCATCATGATATCATCATCATCTCATCATGATATCATCATCATCATCCTCATCATCATCTCATCATGATATCATCATCATCATCATCTCATCATGTTATCATCATCATCATCTCACCATGATATCATCATCATCATCTCATCATGATATCATCATCATGATATCATCATCATGATATCATCATCATCATCATCTCATCATGATATCATCATCATCATCTCATCATGATATCATCATCATTATATCATAATCATGACAACATCATCATCATCATCATCATCATCATCATCTCATCATGATATCATCATCATCTCATCATGATATCATCATCATCATCATCATCTCATCATGATATCATCATCATGATATCATCATCATCTCATCACGATATCATCATCATCAGCTCATCATGATATCATCATCATCTCATCATATCATCAACATCATCTCATCATGATATCATCATCATGATATCATCATCATCATCATCTCATCATGGTATCATCATCATCTCATCATTATATCATCATCATCATCATCATCTCATCATGATATCATCATCATCTCATCAAGATATCATCATCATCTCATCATGATATCATCATCATCATCATCATCATCTCATCATGATATCATCATCATCTTATCACGATATCATCATCATCATCATCATCATCTCATCATGATATCACCATCATCATCCTCTCATCATTATATCATCATCATCATCATCTCATCATGATATCATCATCATGATATCATCATCATCATCATCTCATCATGATATCATCATCATCATCATCTCATCATGATATCATCATCATCATCATCATCATCTCATCATGATATCATCATCATGATATCATCATTATCATCTCATCATTATATCATCATCATCATCATCATCTCATCATTATATCATCATCATCTCATCATGATATCATCATCATCATCTCATCATGATATCATCATCATGATATCATCATTATCATCTCATCATTATATCATCATCATCATCATCATCTCATCATTATATCATCATCATCTCATCATGATATCATCATCATCATCTCATCATGATATCATCATCATCATCATCATCTCATCATGATATCATCATCATCATCATATCATCATTATATCATCATCATCATCTCATCATGATATCATCATCATGATATCATCATCATCATCATCATCATCATCATCATCTCATAATGATATCATCATCATCTCATCATGATATCATCATCATCTCATCACGATATCATCATCATCAGCTCATCATGGTATCATCATCATCTCATCATGATATCATCATCATCTCATCATTATATCATCATCATCATCATCTCATCATGATATCATCATCATCATCCTCATCATCATCTCATCATGATATCATCATCATCATCATCTCATCATGATATCATCATCATCATCATCTCATCATGTTATCATCATCATCATCATCTCATCATGATATCATCATCATCTCATCATGATATCATCATCATGATATCATCATGATATCATCATCATGATATCATCATCATCATCATCTCATCACGATATCATCATCATCAGCTCATCATGGTATCATCATCATCTCATCATGATATCATCATCATCTCATCATTATATCATCATCATCATCATCATCATCATCATCTCATCATGATATCATCATCATCATCATCTCATCATGTTATCATCATCATCATCATCATCATCATCATCATCTCATCATCATCTCATCATATCATCATCATGATATCATCATCATCATCTCATCATATCATCATCATGATATCATCATGATATCATCATCATCATCATCATCATCATCATCTCATCATGATATCATCATCATCATCATCATCATCATCATCTCATCATGATATCATCATCATCATCATCATCATCATCATCATCATCATCTCATCATGATATCATCATCATCATCATCATCATCATCATCTCATCATCATCATCATCTCATCATGATATCATCATCATCATCATCATCTCATCATGATATCATCATCATTATCATCATCATCACATCATTATATCATCATCATCATCTCATCATGATATCATCATCATCTCATCATGATATCATCATCATCTCATCACGATATCATCATCATCAGCTCATCATGGTATCATCATCATCTCATCATGATATCATCATCATCTCATCATTATATCATCATCATCATCATCTCATCATGATATCATCATCATCTCATCATGATATCATCATCATCATCCTCATCATCATCTCATCATGATATCATCATCATCATCATCTCATCATGTTATCATCATCATCATCTCACCATGATATCATCATCATCATCTCATCATGATATCATCATCATGATATCATCATCATCATCATCTCATCATGATATCATCATCATCATCTCATCATGATATCATCATCATTATATCATAATCATGACAACATCATCATCATCATCATCATCTCATCATGATATCATCATCATCTCATCATGATATCATCATCATCATCATCATCTCATCATGATATCATCATCATGATATCATCATCATCTCATCACGATATCATCATCATCAGCTCATCATGATATCATCATCATCTCATCATATCATCAACATCATCTCATCATGATATCATCATCATGATATCATCATCATCATCATCTCATCATGATATCATCATCATGATATCATCATCATCTCATCACGATATCATCATCATCAGCTCATCATGATATCATCATCATCTCATCATATCATCAACATCATCTCATCATGATATCATCATCATGATATCATCATCATCATCATCTCATCATGATATCATCATCATCTCATCATTATATCATCATCATCATCATCATCTCATCATGATATCATCATCATCTCATCATGATATCATCATCATCTCATCATGATATCATCATCATCATCATCATCATCTCATCATGATATCATCATCATCTTATCACGATATCATCATCATCATCATCATCATCATCATCTCATCATGATATCACCATCATCATCCTCTCATCATTATATCATCATCATCATCATCTCATCATGATATCATCATCATGATATCATCATCATCATCATCTCATCATGATATCATCATCATCTCATCATTATATCATCATCATCATCATCATCTCCTCATGATATCATCATCATCTCATCATGATATCATCATCATCTCATCATGATATCATCATCATCTCATCATGATATCATCATCATGATATCATCATCATGATATCATCATCATCATCATCTCATCATGATATCATCATCATCTCATCATTATATCATCATCATCATCATCATCATCATCATCATCATCATCATCATCATCTCATCATGATATCATCATCATCATCTCATCATGATATCATCATCATCATCATCTCATCATGTTATCATCATCATCATCATCATCATCATCATCATCTCATCATGATAGCATCATCATCATCATCATCATCATCATCATCATCATCATCATCATCATCTCATCATGATATCATCATCATCATCATCATCATCTCATCATGATATCATCATCATGATATCATCATCATCATCATCTCATCACGATATCATCATCATCATCTCATCATGGTATCATCATCATCTCATCATATCATCAACATCATCTCATCATGATATCATCATCATGATATCATCATCATCATCTCATCATGATATCATCATCATCATCTCATCATTATATCATCATTATCATCATCATCTCATCACGATATCATCATCATCATCTCATCATGGTATCATCATCATCTCATCATATCATCAACATCATCTCATCATGATATCATCATCATGATATCATCATCATCATCTCATCATGATATCATCATCATCATCTCATCATTATATCATCATTATCATCATCATCTCATCATGATATCATCAAGATATCATCATTATCATCTCATCATGATATCATCATCATCATCATCATCATCATCATCATCTCATCATGATATCATCATCATCTCATCATTATATCATCATCATCATCATCATCTCCTCATGATATCATCATCATCTCATCATGATATCATCATCATCTCATCATGATATCATCATCATCTCATCATGATATCATCATCATGATATCATCATCATCATCATCTCATCATGATATCATCATCATCTCATCATTATATCATCATCATCATCATCATCATCATCATCATCTCATCATGATATCATCATCATCATCTCATCATGATATCATCATCATCTCATCATGTTATCATCATCATCATCATCATCATCATCATCTCATCATGATAGCATCATCATCATCATCATCATCATCATCATCATCATCATCATCTCATCATGATATCATCATCATGATATCATCATCATCATCATCATCATCTCATCATAATATCATCATCATCTCATCATTATATCATCATCATCATCATCATCATCTCCTCATGATATCATCATCATCTCATCATGATATCATCATCATCTCATCATGATATCATCATCATCTCATCATGATATCATCATCATGATATCATCATCATCATCATCTCATCATGATATCATCATCATCTCATCATTATATCATCATCATCATCATCATCATCATCTCATCATGATATCATCATCATCATCATCTCATCATGTTATCATCATCATCATCATCATCATCATCATCTCATCATGATATCATCATCATCATCATCATCATCATCATCATCATCATCATCATCATCATCATCTCATCATGATATCATCATCATGATATCATCATCATCATCATCATCATCATCATCATCTCATCATGATATCATCATCATGATATCATCATCATCATCATCTCATCACGATATCATCATCATCATCTCATCATGGTATCATCATCATCTCATCATATCATCAACATCATCTCATCATGATATCATCATCATGATATCATCATCATCATCTCATCATGATATCATCATCATCATCTCATCATTATATCATCATTATCATCATCATCTCATCATGATATCATCAAGATATCATCATTATCATCTCATCATGATATCATCATCATCATCATCATCATCATCATCATCATCATCATCATCATCTCATCATGATATCATCATCATCATCATCATCATCATCATCATCTCATCATGATATCATCATCATCATCATCTCATCATGATATCATCATCATCATCATCTCATCATGATATCATCATCATTATCATCATCATCACATCATTATATCATCATCATCATCTCATCATGATATCATCATCATCTCATCATGATATCATCATCATCTCATCACGATATCATCATCATCAGCTCATCATGGTATCATCATCATCTCATCATGATATCATCATCATCTCATCATTATATCATCGTCATCATCATCTCATCATGATTTCATCATCATCTCATCATGATATCATCATCATCATCATCCTCATCATCATCTCATCATCATATCATCATCATCATCATCATCATCACATCATGATATCATCATCATCATCATCATCTCATCATGTTATCATCATCATCATCATCTCACCATGATATCATCATCATCATCATCATCTCATCATGATATCATCATCATGATATCATCATCATCATCATCTCATCATGATATCATCATCATTATATCATAATCATGACATCATCATCATCATCATCATCATGATATCATCATCATCTCATCATGATATCATCATCATCATCTCATCATGATATCATCATCATCTCATCATGATATCATCATCATGATATCATCATCATCTCATCACGATATCATCATCAGCTCATCATGATATCATCATCATCTCATCATATCATCAACATCATCTCATCATGATATCATCATCATGATATCATCATCATCATCTCATCATGATATCATCATCATCATCATCATCATCATCATCATCATCATCTCATCATGATATCATCATCATCTCATCATGATATCATCATCATCTCATCATGATATCATCATCATGATATCATCATCATGATATCATCATCATCATCATCTCATCATGATATCATCATCATCTCATCATATCATCAACATCATCTCATCATGATATCATCATCATGATATCATCATCATCATCATCATCTCATCATTATATCATCATCATCATCATCATCTCCTCATGATATCATCATCATCTCATCATGATATCATCATCATCTCATCATGATATCATCATCATCTCATCATGATATCATCATCATGATATCATCATCATGATATCATCATCATCATCATCTCATCATGATATCATCATCATCTCATCATTATATCATCATCATCATCATCATCATCATCATCATCATCATCATCATCTCATCATGATATCATCATCATCATCTCATCATGATATCATCATCATCTCATCATGTTATCATCATCATCATCATCATCATCATCTCATCATGATAGCATCATCATCATCATCATCATCATCATCATCATCATCATCATCATCATCTCATCATGATATCATCATCATGATATCATCATCATCATCATCATCATCTCATCATGATATCATCATCATGATATCATCATCATCATCATCTCATCACGATATCATCATCATCATCTCATCATGGTATCATCATCATCTCATCATATCATCAACATCATCTCATCATGATATCATCATCATGATATCATCATCATCATCTCATCATGATATCATCATCATCATCTCATCATTATATCATCATTATCATCATCATCTCATCATGATATCATCAAGATATCATCATTATCATCTCATCATGATATCATCATCATCATCATCATCATCATCATCATCATCATCATCATCTCATCATGATATCATCATCATCATCATCATCATCATCATCTCATCATGATATCATCATCATCATCATCTCATCATGATATCATCATCATCATCATCTCATCATGATATCATCATCATTATCATCATCATCACATCATTATATCATCATCATCATCTCATCATGATATCATCATCATCTCATCATGGTATCATCATCATCTCATCACGATATCATCATCATCAGCTCATCATGGTATCATCATCATCTCATCATGATATCATCATCATCTCATCATTATATCATCGTCATCATCATCTCATCATGATTTCATCATCATCTCATCATGATATCATCATCATCATCATCCTCATCATCATCTCATCATCATATCATCATCATCATCATCATCATCATCATCATCATCATCTCATCATGATATCATCATCATCATCATCATCTCATCATGTTATCATCATCATCATCATCTCACCATGATATCATCATCATCATCATCATCTCATCATGATATCATCATCATGATATCATCATCATCATCATCTCATCATGATATCATCATCATTATATCATAATCATGACATCATCATCATCATCATCATCATCTCATCATGATATCATCACCATCTCATCATGATATCATCATCATCATCTCATCATGATATCATCATCATCTCATCATGATATCATCATCATGATATCATCATCATCTCATCACGATATCATCATCAGCTCATCATGATATCATCATCATCTCATCATATCATCAACATCATCTCATCATGATATCATCATCATGATATCATCATCATCATCATCATCTCATCATGATATCATCATCATCATCATCATCATCATCATCATCATCATCATCATCATCTCATCATGATATCATCATCATGATATCATCATCATCATCATCATCATCTCATCATGATATCATCATCATCATCATCTCATCATGATATCATCATCATCATCATCATCTCATAATAATATCATCATCATCTCATCATGATATCATCATCATCATCTCATCATGATATCATCATCATCATCTCATCATGATATCATCATCATCATCATCTCATCATGATATCATCATCATCATCATCATCATCTCATCATAATATCATCATCATCTCATCATGATATCATCATCATCATCTCATCATGATATCATCATCATCATCTCATCATGATATCATCATCATCATCTCATCATGTTATCATCATCATCATCTCATCATGATATCATCATCATCATCATCTCATCATATCATCATCATGATATCATCATCATCATCATCATCATCTCATCATATCATCATCATGATATCATCATCATCTCATCATATCATCATCATGATATCATCATCATCATCTCATCATATCATCATCATGATATCATCATGATATCATCATCAACATCATCATCATCATCTCATCACGATATCATCATCATCATCTCATCATGGTATCATCATCATCTCATCATATCATCAACATCATCTCATCATGATATCATCATCATGATATCATCATCATCATCTCATCATGATATCATCATCATCATCTCATCATTATATCATCATTATCATCATCATCTCATCATGATATCATCAAGATATCATCATTATCATCTCATCATGATATCATCATCATCATCATCATCATCATCATCATCATCATCATATCATCATGATATCATCATCATCATCATCATCATCATCATCATCATCATCATCATCTCATCATGATATCATCATCATCATCATCTCATCATGATATCATCATCATCTCATCATAATATCATCATCATTATCATCATCATCACATCATTATATCATCATCATCATCATCATCATCTCATCATGATATCATCATCATCTCATCATGATATCATCATCATCTCACCACGATATCATCATCATCAGCTCATCATGGTATCATCATCATCTCATCATGATAACATCATCATCTCATCATTATATCATCATCATCATCATCTCATCATGATTTCATCATCATCTCATCATGATATCATCATCATCATCCTCATCATCATCTCATCATGATATCATCATCATCATCATCATCTCATCATGATATCATCATCATCATCATCTCATCATGTTATCATCATCATCATCATCTCACCATGATATCATCATCATCATCATCATCATCATCTCATCATGATATCATCATCATGATATCATCATCATCATCATCTCATCATCATCATCGTCTCATCATGATATCATCATCATTATCATCATCATCACATCATTATATCATCATCATCATCATCATCATCATCATCACATCATGATATCATCATCATCTCATCATGATATCATCATCATCTCATCACGATATCATCATCATCAGCTCATCATGGTATCATCATCATCTCCATCATCATCATCATCATCATAATCATCATCATCATCATCATCATCATCATCTCATCATGATATCATCATCATCACATCATGATATCATCATCATCATCATCATCTCATCATGATATCATCATCATCTCATCATGATATCATCATCATGATATCATCATCATGATATCATCATCATCTCATCACGATATCATCATCATCAGCTCATCATGATATCATCATCATCTCATCATATCATCAACATCATCATCATCTCATCATGATATCATCATCATCATCATCATCATCATCATCATCATCATCTCATCATTATATCATCATCATCTCATCATGATATCATCATCATCATCATCTCATCATTATATCATCATCATCTCATCATCATCTCATCATGATATCATCATCATCATCATCATCATCATCTCATCATAATATCATCATGATATCATCAT
>JAYKOZ010000093.1:3015000-3020000 GCA_036172795.1 Pelodytes ibericus
ATCATGATATCATCATCATTATCATCATCATTATCATCATCATATCATCATGATATCATAATCATCATCATCATCATCATCATCATCTCAACATGATATCATCATCATCATCATCATCATCATCATCATCATCATATCATCATGATATCATCATGATATCATTATCATCATCATCATCATCATCATCATCATCATCATCATCATCATCATCATCATCATCATCATCATCATCATCATCATCTCATCATGATATCATCATCATCATCATCATCATCATCTCATCATGATATCATCAGCATCATCATCATCATCATCATCTCATCATGATATCATCAGCATCTCATCATGATATCATCATCATCATCATCATCATCATCATCATCATCATCATCTCATCATCATGATATCATCATCATCATCTCATGATATCATCATCATCATCTCATCATGTTATCATCATCATCATCTCATCATGATATCATCATCATCATCATCTCATCATGATATCATCATCATGATATCATCATCATCATCATCTCATCATATCATCATCATGATATCATCATCATCATCATCTCATGATATCATCATCATGATATCATCATCATCATCTCATCATCATGAAATCATCATCATCATCTCATCATGATATCATCATCATCATTATCATCATCATCATCATCATCATCATCTCATCATGATATCATCATCATCTCATCATTATATCATCATCATCATCATCTCATCATGATATCATCATCATCTCATCATGATATCATCATGATATCATCATTATCATCTCATCATGATATCATCATCATCATCATCATCATCATCTCATCATGATATCATCATCTCATCATGATATCATCATCTCATCATGATATCATCATCATCATCATCATCATCATCATCATCATCATCATCATCATCATCATCATCATCTCATCATGATATCATCATCATCTCATCATGATATCATCATCATGATATCATCATCATTATCATCATCATCATCATCTCATCATGATATCATCATCATCATCTCATCATGATATCATCATCATCATCATCATCTCATCATGATATCATCATCTCATCATGATATCATCATCATGATATCATCATCATTATCATCATCATTATCATCATGATATCATCATCATGATATCATCATCATCATCATCTCATCATGATATCATCATCATCATCATCTCATCATGATATCATCATCATCTCATCATGATATCATCATCATCTCATCATGATATCATCATCATCTCATCATGATATCATCATCATAATATCATCATCATTATCATCATCATCATCATCTCATCTTGATATCATCATCATGATATCATCATCATCATCATCTCATCATGATATCATCATCATCATCATCTCATCATGATATCATCATCATTATCATCATCATTATCATCATCATATCATCATGATATCATCATCATCATCATCATCATCATCTCAACATGATATCATCATCATCATCATCATCATCATCATCATCATCTCATCATGATATCATCATGATATCATTATCATCATCATCATCATCATCATCTCATCATGATATCATCATCATCATCATCATCATCATCTCATCATGATATCATCAGCATCATCATCATCATCATCATCTCATCATGATATCATCATCATCTCATCATGATATCATCATCATCATCATCATCTCATCATGATATCATCAGCATCATCATCATCATCATCTCATCATGATATCATCATCATCTCATCATGATATCATCATCATCATCATCATCATCTCATCATGATATCATCATCATCATCATCTCATCATGATATCATCATCATCTCATCATGATATCATCATCAATATCATCATCATCATCTCATCATGATATCATGATATCATCATCATGATATCATTATCATCATCATCATCATCTCATCATGATATCATCATCATCATCATCATCATCATCTCATCATGATATCATCATCTCATCATTATAGCATCATCATCATCATCATCATCATCATCATCATCTCATCATGATATCATCATCATCTCATCATGATATCAACATCATCATCATCATCATCATCATCATCATCGTCATCATCATCATCTCATCATGATATCATCATCATCTCATCATGATATCATCAGCATCATCATCATCTCATCATGATATCATCATCATCATCATCGTCATCTCATCATGATATCATCATCATCATCATCATCATCATCATCATCAACATCATCATCATCATCATCTCATCATTATATCATCATCATCTCATCATGATATCATCATCATGATATCATCATCATGATATCATCTCATCATGATATCATCATCATCATCATCATCATCATTATCATCATCTAATCATAATATCATCATCATCTCATCATGATATCATCATCATCATCTCATCATGATATCATCATCATCATCATCTCATCATGATATCATCATCATCATCATCTCATCATGTTATCATCATCATCATCATCATCATCATCTCATCATGATATCATAAATCATCATCATCATCATCATCATCATCATCATCATCATCATCATCTCATCATGATATCATCATCATGATATCATCATCATCATCATCATCATCATCATCATCTCATCATGATATCATCATCATGATATCATCATCATCATCATCTCATCACGATATCATCATCAGCTCATCATGGTATCATCATCATCTCATCATATCATCAACATCATCTCATCATGATATCATCATCATGATATCATCATCATCATCATCATCATCTCATCATGATATCATCATCATCATCTCATCATTATATCATCATTATCATCATCATCTCATCATGATATCATCAAGATATCATCATTATCATCTCATCATGATATCATCATCATCATCATCATCATCTCATCATGATATCATCATCATCATCATCATCATCATCATCTCATCATGATATCATCATCATCATCATCTCATCATGATATCATCATCATCATCATCTCATCATGATATCATCATCATTATCATCATCATCACATCATTATATCATCATCATCATCATCATCATCATCATCATCTCATCATGATATCATCATCATCTCATCATGATATCATCATCATCATCTCATCACGATATCATCATCATCAGCTCATCATGGTATCATCATCATCTCATCATGATATCATCATCATCATCATCATCATCATCATCATCATCATCATCATCTCATCATTATATCATCATCATCATCTCATCATGATATCATCATCATGATATCATCATCATCATCTCATCATGATATCATCATCATCATCTCATCATGATATCATCATCATCATCATCATCATCATCTCATCATGATATAATCATCATGATATCATCATCATCTCATCATGTTATCATCATCATCATCTCATCATGATATCATCATCATCATCATCATCATCATCTCATCATGATATCATCATCATGATATCATCATCATGATATCATCATCATCATCTCATCATCATGATATCATCATCATCATCTCATGATATCATCATCATCATCTCATCATGTTATCATCATCATCATCTCATCATGATATCATCATCATCATCATCTCATCATGATATCATCATCATGATATCATCATCATCATCATCTCATCATATCATCATCATGATATCATCATCATCATCATCTCATGATATCATCATCATGATATCATCATCATCATCTCATCATCATGAAATCATCATCATCATCTCATCATGATATCATCATCATCATTATCATCATCATCATCATCATCATCATCTCATCATGATATCATCATCATCTCATCATTATATCATCATCATCATCTCATCATGATATCATCATCATCTCATCATGATATCATCATGATATCATCATTATCATCTCATCATGATATCATCATCATCATCATCATCATCATCTCATCATGATATCATCATCATCTCATCATGATATCATCATCTCATCATGATATCATCATCATCTTCATCATCACCATCATCATCATCATCATCATCATCATCATCATCATCATCATCATCATGATATCATCATCATCATCTCATCATGATATCATCATCATCTCATCATTATATCATCATCATCATCATCATCTCGTCATGATATCATCATCATCTCATCATGATATCATCATCATCTCATCATGATATCATCATCATCATCATCATCATCATCATCATCATCTTCATCTCATCATGATATCATCATCATCTTATCACGATATCATCATCATCATCATCATCATCATCATCATCTCATCATGATATCATCATCATCATCCTCTCATCATTATATCATCATCATCATCATCTCATCATGATATCATCATCATGATATCATCATCATCATCTCATCATGATATCATCATCATCATCATCATCTCATCATGATATCATCATCATCATCATCATCATCTCATCATGATATCATCATCATCATCATCATCTCATCATGTTATCATCATCATCATCTCACCATGATATCATCATCATCTCATCATGATATCATCATCATGATATCATCATCATCATCATCATCATCTCATCATGATATCATCATCATCATCTCATCATGATATCATCATCATTATATCATAATCATGACAACATCATCATCATCATCATCATCATCATCATCATCATCATCATCATCATTATCATCTCATCATGATATCATCATCATCTCATCATGATATCATCATCATCATCATCATCTCATCATGATATCATCATCATCTCATCATGATATCATCATCATGATATCATCATCATCTCATCACGATATCATCATCATCAGCTCATCATGATATCTTCATCATCTCATCATATCATCAACATCATCTCATCATGATATCATCATCATCATCTCATCATGATATCATCATCATCTCATCATTATATCATCATCATCATCATCATCT
>JAYKOZ010000093.1:3027500-3030000 GCA_036172795.1 Pelodytes ibericus
TCATCATCATCATCATTATCATCATCTAATCATAATATCATCATCATCTCATCATGATATCATCATCATCATCTCATCATGATATCATCATCATCATCATCTCATCATGTTATCATCATCATCATCATCATCATCATCTCATCATGATATCATCATCATCATCATCATCATCATCATCATCATCATCATGATATCATCATCATCATCATCATCATCATCATCATCATCTCATCATGATATCATCATCATCTTATCACGATATCATCATCATCATCATCATCATCATCATCATCATCTCATCATGATATCATCATCATCATCATCATCATCATCATCATCTCATCATGATATCACCATCATCATCCTCTCATCATTATATCATCATCATCATCATCATCTCATCATGATATCATCATCATGATATCATCATCATCATCTCATCATGATATCATCATCATCATCATCTCATCATGATATCATCATCATCATCATCATCTCATCATGATATCATCATCATGATATCATCATTATCATCTCATCATTATATCATCATCATCATCATCATCATCTCATCATTATATCATCATCATCTCATCATGATATCATCATTATATCATCATCATCATCTCATCATGATATCATCATCATCATCATCATCTCATCATGATATCATCATCATCATCATCATATCATCATTATATCATCATCATCATCTCATCATGATATCATCATCATCATGATATCATCATTATCATCATCATCATCTCATCATGATATCATCATCATCATCATCATCTCATCATGATATCATCATCATCATCATCTCATCATGTTATCATCATCATCATCATCATCATCTCATCATGATATCATCATCATCTCATCATGATATCATCATGATATCATCATCATCATCATCATCATCTCATCATGATATCATCATCATCATCATCATTATCATCATCTAATCATAATATCATCATCATCTCATCATGATATCATCATCATCATCTCATCATGATATCATCATCATCATCTCATCATGATATCATCATCATCATCATCTCATCATGTTATCATCATCATCATCATCATCATCATCATCATCATCATCTCATCATGATATCATCATCATCATCATCATCATCATCATCATCATCATCATCATCATCTCATCATTATATCATCATCATGATATCATCATGATATCATCATCATCATCATCATCATCTCATCATGATATCATCATCATCATCATCATTATCATCATCTAATCATAATATCATCATCATCTCATCATGATATCATCATCATCATCTCATCATGATATCATCATCATCATCTCATCATGATATCATCATCATCATCATCATCTCATCATGTTATCATCATCATCATCATCATCATCATCTCATCATGATATCATCATCATCATCATCATCATCATCATCATCATCATCATGATATCATCATCATCATCATCATCATCATCATCATCATCATCTCATCATGATATCATCATCATCTTATCACGATATCATCATCATCATCATCATCATCATCATCTCATCATGATATCATCATCATCATCATCATCATCATCATCTCATCATGATATCACCATCATCATCCTCTCATCATTATATCATCATCATCATCATCTCATCATGATATCATCATCATGATATCATCATCATCATCTCATCATGATATCATCATCATCATCATCTCATCATGATATCATCATCATCATCATCATCATCATCATCTCATCATGATATCATCATCATGATATCATCATTATCATCTCATCATTATATCATCATCATCATCATCATCATCTCATCATTATATCATCATCATCTCATCATGATATCATCATTATATCATCATCATCATCTCATCATGATATCATCATCATCATCATCATCTCATCATGATATCATCATCATCATCATATCATCATTATATCATCATCATCATCTCATCATGATATCATCATCATCATGATATCATCATCATCATCATCATCATCTCATCATGATATCATCATCATCATCATCATCTCATCATGATATCATCATCATCATCATCTCATCATGTTATCATCATCATCATCATCTCATCATGATATCATCATCATCTCATCATGATATCATCATCATCATCATCTCATCATGATATCATCATCATGATATCATCATCATCATCTTATCACGATATCATCATCATCAGCTCATCATGGTATCATCATCATCTCATCATGATATCATCATCATCTCATCATTATATCATCATCATCATCATCATCTCATCCTGATATCATCATCATCTCATCATGATATCATCATCATCATCATCATCATCATCTCATCATGATATCATCATCATCATCATCTCATCATGATATCATCATCATCTCATCATGATATCATCATCATCATCATCATCATCATCATCATCTCATCATGATATCATGATATCATCATCATGATATCAT
>JAYKOZ010000093.1:3032500-3040000 GCA_036172795.1 Pelodytes ibericus
ATATCATCATCATCATCATCATCATCTCATCATGATATCATCATCATCATCATCATCATCATCTCATCATGATATCATCATCATCATCATCTCATCATGATATCATCATCATTATCATCATCATCACATCATTATATCATCATCATCATCATCATCATCTCATAATGATATCATCATCATCTCATCATGATATCATCATCATCTCATCACGATATCATCATCATCAGCTCATCATGGTATCATCATCATCTCATCATGATATCATCATCATCTCATCATTATATCATCATCATCATCATCTCATCATGATATCATCATCATCATCCTCATCATCATCTCATCATGATATCATCATCATCATCATCATCATCATCATCTCATCATGATATCATCATCATCATCATCTCATCATGTTATCATCATCATCATCTCACCATGATATCATCATCATCATCTCATCATGATATCATCATCATGATATCATCATCATCATCATCTCATCATGATATCATCATCATCATCTCATCATGATATCATCATCATTATATCATAATCATGACAACATCATCATCATCATCATCATCATCATCATCATCATCATCATCATCATCTCATCATGATATCATCATCATCTCATCATGATATCATCATCATCTCATCATGATATCATCATCATCTCATCACGATATCATCATCATCAGCTCATCATGATATCATCATCATCTCATCATATCATCAACATCATCTCATCATGATATCATCATCATCTCATCACGATATCATCATCATCAGCTCATCATGATATCATCATCATCTCATCATATCATCAACATCATCTCATCATGATATCATCATCATCTCATCATGATATCATCATCATCATCATCATCATCATCATCATCTCATCATGATATCATCATCATCTTATCACGATATCATCATCATCATCATCATCATCATCATCATCTCATCATGATATCATCATCATCATCCTCTCATCATTATATCATCATCATCATCATCATCATCATCATCTCATCATGATATCATCATCATCTTCTCATCATGATATCATCATCATCTTCATCTCATCATGATATCATCATCATCATCATCTCATCATGATATTATCATCATCATCATCATCTCATCATGATATCATCAACATGATATCATCATTATCATCATCATCATATCATCATTATATCATCATCATCTCATCATGATATCATCATCATGATATCATCATCATCATCATCATCATCATCATCTCATCATGATATCATCATCATCATCATCATCATCTCATCATTATATCATCATTATCATCATCATCTCATCATGATATCATCAAGATATCATCATTATCATCTCATCATGATATCATCATCATCATCATCATCTCATCATGATATCATCATCATCATCATTTCATCATGATATCATCATCATCTCATCATGATATCATCATCATCATCATCATCATCATCATCATCTCATCATGATATCATCATCATCTCATCATGATATCATCATCATCATCATCACGATATCATCATCATCAGCTCATCATGGTATCATCATCATCTCATCATGATATCATCATCATCTCATCATTATATCATCATCATCATCATCTCATCATGATATCATCATCATCTCATCATTATATCATCATCATCATCATCATCATCATCATCATCATCATCATCATCTCATCATGATATCATCATCATCTCATCATGATATCAACATCATCATTATCATCATCATCATCATCTCATCATGATATCATCATCATCTCATCATGATATCATCAGCATCATCATCATCATCATCTCATCATGATATCATCATCATCATCATCATCTCATCATGATATCATCATCATCATCATCATCATCATCTCATCATGATATCATCATCATCATCATCATCATCATCAACATCATCATCATCATCATCTCATCATTATATCATCATCATCTCATCATGATATCATCATCATGATATCATCATCATCATCATCATCATCATCTCATCATGATATCATCATCATCATCATCATCATTATCATCATCTAATCATAATATCATCATCATCTCATCATGATATCATCATCATCATCTCATCATGATATCATCATCATCATCTCATCATGATATCATCATCATCATCATCATCTCATCATGTTATCATCATCATCATCATCATCATCATCATCATCATCATCATCATCTCATCATCATCATCATCATCATCATCATCATCATCATCATCTCATCATGATATCATCATCATGATATCATCATCATCATCATCATCATCATCATCATCATCATCTCATCATGATATCATCATCATGATATCATCATCATCATCATCTCATCACGATATCATCATCATCAGCTCATCATGGTATCATCATCATCTTATCATATCATCATGATATCATCAAGATATCATCATTATCATCTCATCATGATATCATCATCATCATCATCATCATCATCATCATCATCTCATCATGATATCATCATCATCATCATCATCATCATCTCATCATGATATCATCATCATCATCATCATCATCATCATCATCATCATCATCTCATCATGATATCATCATCATCATCATCTCATCATGATATCATCATCATTATCATCATCATCACATCATTATATCATCATCATCATCATCATCATCTCATAATGATATCATCATCATCTCATCATGATATCATCATCATCTCATCACGATATCATCATCATCAGCTCATCATGGTATCATCATCATCTCATCATGATATCATCATCATCTCATCATTATATCATCATCATCATCATCTCATCATGATATCATCATCATCATCCTCATCATCATCTCATCATGATATCATCATCATCATCATCATCATCTCATCATGATATCATCATCATCATCATCTCATCATGTTATCATCATCATCATCTCACCATGATATCATCATCATCATCTCATCATGATATCATCATCATGATATCATCATCATCATCATCTCATCATGATATCATCATCATCATCATCTCATCATGTTATCATCATCATCATCTCACCATGATATCATCATCATCATCTCATCATGATATCATCATCATGATATCATCATCATCATCATCTCATCATGATATCATCATCATCATCTCATCATGATATCATCATCATTATATCATAATCATGACAACATCATCATCATCATCATCATCATCATCATCATCTCATCATGATATCATCATCATCTCATCATGATATCATCATCATCTCATCATGATATCATCATCATCTCATCACAATATCATCATCATCAGCTCATCATGATATCATCATCATCTCATCATATCATCAACATCATCTCATCATGATATCATCATCATCTCATCACGATATCATCATCATCAGCTCATCATGATATCATCATCATCTCATCATATCATCAACATCATTTCATCATGATATCATCATCATCTCATCATGATATCATCATCATCATCATCATCATCATCATCTCATCATGATATCATCATCATCTTATCACGATATCATCATCATCATCATCATCATCATCTCATCATGATATCATCATCATCATCCTCTCATCATTATATCATCATCATCATCATCATCATCATATCATCATGATATCATCATCATCTTCTCATCATGATATCATCATCATCATCATCTCATCATGATATCATCATCATCATCATCTCATCATGATATTATCATCATCATCATCATCTCATCATGATATCATCATCATGATATCATCATTATCATCATCATCATCATATCATCATTATATCATCATCATCTCATCATGATATCATCATCATGATATCATCATCATCATCATCATCTCATCATGATATCATCATCATCATCATCATCTCATCATTATATCATCATTATCATCATCATCTTATCATGATATCATCAAGATATCATCATTATCATCTCATCATGATATCATCATCATCATCATCATCATCATCATCATCATCATCTCATCATGATATCATCATCATCATCATTATCATCTCATCATGATATCATCATCATCATCATCATCATCTCATCATGATATCATCATCATCATCATCATCTCATCATGATATCATCATCATTATCATCATCATCACATCATTATATCATCATCATCATCATCATCATCATCTCATCATGATATCATCATCATCTCATCATGATATCATCATCATCTCATCACGATATCATCATCATCAGCTCATCATGGTATCATCATCATCTCATCATGATATCATCATCATCTCATCATTATATCATCATCATCATCATCTCATCATGATATCATCATCATCATCCTCATCATCATCTCATCATGATATCATCATCATCATCATCATCATCATCTCATCATGATATCATCATCATCATCATCTCATCATGTTATCATCATCATCATCTCACCATGATATCATCATCATCATCTCATCATGATATCATCATCATGATATCATCATCATCATCATCTCATCATGATATCATCATCATCATCTCATCATGATATCATCATCATTATATCATAATCATGACAACATCATCATCATCATCATCATCATCATCATCATCTCATCATGATATCATCATCATCTCATCATGATATCATCATCATCTCATCATGATATCATCATCATCTCATCACGATATCATCATCATCAGCTCATCATGATATCATCATCATCTCATCATATCATCAACATCATCTCATCATGATATCATCATCATCTCATCACGATATCATCATCATCAGCTCATCATGATATCATCATCATCACATCATATCATCAACATCATCTCATCATGATATCATCATCATCTCATCATGATATCATCATCATCATCATCATCATCATCATCATCATCATCATCATCTCATCATGATATCATCATCATCTTATCACGATATCATCATCATCATCATCATCATCATCATCATCATCTCATCATGATATCATCATCATCATCCTCTCATCATTATATCATCATCATCATCATCATCATCATCATCATCTCATCATGATATCATCATCATCTTCTCATCATGATATCATCATCATCATCATCTCATCATGATATCATCATCATCATCATCTCATCATGATATTATCATCATCATCTTCATCTCATCATGATATCATCATCATGATATCATCATTATCATCATCATCATATCATCATTATATCATCATCATCTCATCATGATATCATCATCATGATATCATCATCATCATCATCATCATCATCTCATCATGATATCATCATCATCATCATCATCTCATCATTATATCATCATTATCATCATCATCTCATCATGATATCATCAAGATATCATCATTATCATCTCATCATGATATCATCATCATCATCATCATCATCATCTTCATCTCATCATGATATCATCATCATCATCATCATCATCATCATCTCATCATGATATCATCATCATCATCATCATCTCATCATGATATCATCATCATTATCATCATCATCACATCATTATATCATCATCATCATCATCTCATCATGATATCATCATCATCTCATCATGATATCATCATCATCTCATCACGATATCATCATCATCAGCTCATCATGGTATCATCATCATCTCATCATGATATCATCATCATCTCATCATTATATCATCATCATCATCATCATCTCATCATGATATCATCATCATCATCCTCATCATCATCTCATCATGATATCATCATCATCATCATCTCATCATGATATCATCATCATCATCATCTCATCATGTTATCATCATCATCATCTCACCATGATATCATCATCATCATCTCATCATGATATCATCATCATGATATCATCATCATCATCATCTCATCATGATATCATCATCATCATCTCATCATGATATCATCATCATTATATCATAATCATGACAACATCATCATCATCATCATCATCATCATCATCATCTCATCATGATATCATCATCATCTCATCATGATATCATCATCATCTCATCATGATATCATCATCATCTCATCACGATATCATCATCATCAGCTCATCATGATATCATCATCATCTCATCATATCATCAACATCATCTCATCATGATATCATCATCATCTCATCACGATATCATCATCATCAGCTCATCATGATATCATCATCATCACATCATATCATCAACATCATCTCATCATGATATCATCATCATCTCATCATGATATCATCATCATCATCATCATCATCATCATCATCATCTCATCATGATATCATCATCATCTTATCACGATATCATCATCATCACCATCATCATCATCTCATCATGATATCATCATCATCATCCTCTCATCATTATATCATCATCATCATCTCATCATGATATCATCATCATCATCTCATCATGATATCATCATCATCATCATCATCATCTCATCATGATATCATCATCATCATCATCATCTCATCATGATATTATCATCATCATCATCATCTCATCATGATATCATCATCATGATATCATCATTATCATCATCATCATCATATCATCATTATATCATCATCATCATCTCATCATGATATCATCATCATGATATCATCATCATCATCATCATCATCATCATCTCATCATGATATCATCATCATCATCATCATCTCATCATGATATCATCATCATCATCTCATCATGTTATCATCATCATCATCATCATCATCATCATCTCATCATGATATCATCATCATCTCATCATGATATCATCATCATCATCATCTCATCATGATATCATCATCATGATATCATCATCATCATCTCATCATGATATCATCATCATCAGCTCATCATGGTATCATCATCATCTCATCATGATATCATAATCATCTCATCATTATATCATCATCATCATCATCATCATCATCTCATCCTGATATCATCATCATCTCATCATGATATCATCATTATCATCTCATCATTATATCATCATCATCATCATCATCATCATCATTATATCATCATCATCTCATCATGATATCATCATGATATCATCATCATCATCTCATCATGAAATCATCATCATCATCATCTCATCATGATATCATCATCATCATCATATCATCATGATATCATCATCATCTCATCATGATATCATCATCATCATCTCATCATGATATCATCATCATATCATCATCATGATATCATCATCATCATCTCATCATGATATCATCATCATCATCATCTCATCATGATATCATCATCATGATATCATCATCATTATCTTCATCATCTCAACATGATATCATCATCATGATATCATAATCATGATATCATCATCATCATCTCATCATGATATCATCATCATCTCATCATGATATCATCATCATCATCATCATCATCATCTCATCATGATATCATCATCATCTTATCACGATATCATCATCATCAT
>JAYKOZ010000093.1:3052500-3055000 GCA_036172795.1 Pelodytes ibericus
ATCATCATCATCATCTCATCATGATATCATCATCATCTCATCATGATATCATCATCATCATCATCATCATCATCTCATCATGATATCATGATATCATCATCATGATATCATCATCATCATCATCATCTCATCATGATATCATCATCATCATCATCATCTCATCATGATATCATCATCATCTCATCATTATATCATTATCATCTCATCATATCATCAACATCATCTCATCATGATATCATCATCATCTCATCACGATATCATCATCATCAGCTCATCATGATATCATCATCATCTCATCATATCATCAACATCATCTCATCATGATATCATCATCATCATCATCATCATCATCATCATCTCATCATGATATCATCATCATCTTATCATGATATCATCATCATCATCATCATCATCATCTCATCATGATATCATCATCATCATCCTCTCATCATGATATCATCATCATCATCATCATCTCATCATGATATCATCATCATCATCTCATCATGATATCATCATCATCATCATCTCATCATGATATCATCATCATCATCATCTCATCATGATATTATCATCATCATCATCATCTCATCATGATATCATCATCATGATATCATCATTATCATCATCATCATCATCATATCATCATTATATCATCATCATCATCTCATCATGATATCATCATCATGATATCATCATCATCATCATCATCATCATCATCTCATCATGATATCATCATCATCATCATCATCATCTCATCATGATATCATCATCACCATCATCTCATCATGATATCATCATCATCTCATCATGATATCATCATCATGATATCATCACCATCATCTCATCATGATATCATCATCATCTCATCATGATATCATCATCATGATATCATCATCATCATCTCATCATGATATCATCATCATCATCATCATCATCATCTCATCACGATATCATCATCATCAGCTCATCATGGTATCATCATCATCTCATCATGACATCATCATCATCTAATCATTATATCATCATCATCATCATCTCATCATGATATCATCATCATGATATCATCATCATCATCTCATCATGATATCATCATCATCTCATCATGATATCATCATCATCATCATCATCATCATCATCATCATCTCATCATGATATCATCATCATCTTATCACGATATCATCATCATCATCATCATCATCATCATCATCATCATCATCTCATCATGATATCATCATCATCATCTCATCATGATATCATCATCATGATATCATCATCATGATATCATCATCATCTTATCATGATATCATCATCATCATCATCATCATCATCATCTCATCATGATACCATCATCATCATCTCATCATGATATCATCATCATGATATCATCATCATCATCTCATCATGATATCATCATCATGATATCATCATCATCTTATCATGATATCATCATCATCATCATCATCTCATCATGATACCATCATCATCAGCTCATCATTATATCATCATCTCATCATGATATCATCATCATCATCATCATCATCATCATCATCTCATCATGATATCATCATCATCATCATCATCATCATCATCATCTCATCATGATATCATCATCACCATCATCTCATCATGATATCATCATCATCTCATCATGATATCATCATCATGATATCATCATCATCATCTCATCATGATATCATCATCATCATCATCATCTCATCACGATATCATCATCATCAGCTCATCATGGTATCATCATCATCTCATCATGACATCATCATCATCTAATCATTATATCATCATCATCATCATCATCATCTCATCATGATATCATCATCATGATATCATCATCATCATCTCATCATGATATCATCATCATCATCTCATCATTATATCATCATCATCATCATCATCATCATCATCATCATCTCATCATGATATCATCATCATCTCATCATGATATCATCATCATGATATCATCATCATCTCATCATGATATCATCATCATCTCATCATGATATCATCAGCATCATCATCATCATCATCATCATCTCATCATGATATCATCATCATCTCATCATGATATCATCATCATGATATCATCATCATCATCTCATCATGATATCATCATCATCATCATCATCATCTCATCACGATATCATCATCATCAGCTCATCATGGTATCATCATCATCTCATCATGACATCATCATCATCTAATCATTATATCATCATCATCATCATCATCTCATCATGATATCATCATCATGATATCATCATCATCATCTCATCATGATATCATCATCATCATCTCATCATTATATCATCATCATCATCATCATCATCATCATCATCATCTCATCATGATATCATCATCATCTCATCATGATATCATCATCATGATATCATCATCATCTCATCATGATATCATCATCATCTCATCATGATATCATCAGCATCATCATCATCATCATCATCATCATCTCATCATGATATCATCA
>JAYKOZ010000093.1:3077500-3080000 GCA_036172795.1 Pelodytes ibericus
TCTCATCATGATATCATCATCATGATATCATCATCATCATCATCATCATCATCATCATCTCATCATGATATCATCATCATGATATCATCATCATCATCATCTCATCACGATATCATCATCATCAGCTCATCATGATATCATCATCATCATCATCATCATCTCATCATGATATCATCATCATCATCATCATCATCATCATCATCATCATCATCATCATCATCATCTCATCATGATATCATCATCTCATCATGATATCATCATCATCATCATCTCATCATGTTATCATCATCATCATCATCATCATCATCTCATCATGATATCATCATCATCATCATCATCATCATCATCTCATCCTGATATCATCATCATCTCATCATGATATCATCATGATATCATCATTATCATCTCATCATTATATCATCATCATCATCATCATCATCATCATCATCATCATCATCATCATCTCATCATGATATCATCATCATCATCATCATCATCATCATCTCATCATGATATCATCATCATCATCATCTCATCATGATATCATCATCATCATCATCTCATCATGATATCATCATCATTATCATAATCATCACATCATTATATCATCATCATCATCTCATCATGATATCATCATCATCTCATCATGATATCATCATCATCTCATCACGATATCATCATCATCAGCTCATCATGGTATCATCATCATCTCATCATGATATCATCATCATCTCATCATTATATCATCGTCATCATCATCTCATCATGATTTCATCATCATCTCATCATGATATCATCATCATCATCCTCATCATCATCTCATCATGATATCATCATCATCATCATCATCATCATCATCTCATCATGATATCATCATCATCATCATCTCATCATGTTATCATCATCATCATCATCTCACCATGATATCATCATCATCTCATCATGATATCATCATCATGATATCATCATCATCATCATCTCATCATGATATCATCATCATCATCTCATCATGATATCATCATCATTATATCATAATCATGACATCATCATCATCATCATCATCATCATCATCTCATCATGATATCATCATCATCTCATCATGATATCATCATCATCATCATCATCATCATCATCTCATCATGATATCATCATCATCTCATCATGATATCATCATCATGATATCATCATCATCTCATCACGATATCATCATCAGCTCATCATGATATCATCATCATCTCATCATATCATCAACATCATCTCATCATGATATCATCATCATGATATCATCATCATCATCATCATCTCATCATGATATCATCATCATCATCATCATCATCATCATCATCATCATCATCTCATCATTATATCATCATCATCTCATCATGATATCATCATCATGATATCATCATCATCATCATCATCATCTCATCATGATATCATCATCATCATCATCTCATCATGATATCATCATCATCATCATCATCATCTCATCATAATATCATCATCATCTCATCATGATATCATCATCATCATCTCATCATGATATCATCATCATCATCTCATCATGATATCATCATCATGATATCATCATCATCATCATCATCATCATCATCATCTCATCATGATATCATCATCATGATATCATCATCATCATCATCTCATCACGATATCATCATCATCAGCTCATCATGATATCATCATCATCATCATCATCATCTCATCATGATATCATCATCATCATCATCATCATCATCATCATCATCATCATCATCATCATCATCTCATCATGATATCATCATCATCATCTCATCATGATATCATCATCATCATCATCTCATCATGTTATCATCATCATCATCATCATCATCATCATCTCATCATGATATCATCATCATCATCATCATCATCATCATCTCATCCTGATATCATCATCATCTCATCATGATATCATCATGATATCATCATTATCATCTCATCATTATATCATCATCATCATCATCATCATCATCATCATCATCATCATCATCTCATCATGATATCATCATCATCATCATCATCATCATCATCATCATCTCATCATGATATCATCATCATCATCATCTCATCATGATATCATCATCATCATCATCTCATCATGATATCATCATCATTATCATAATCATCACATCATTATATCATCATCATCATCTCATCATGATATCATCATCATCTCATCATGATATCATCATCATCTCATCACGATATCATCATCATCAGCTCATCATGGTATCATCATCATCTCATCATGATATCATCATCATCTCATCATTATATCATCGTCATCATCATCTCATCATGATTTCATCATCATCTCATCATGATATCATCATCATCATCCTCATCATCATCTCATCATGATATCATCATCATCATCATCATCATCATCATCTCATCATGATATCATCATCATCATCATCTCATCATGTTATCATCATCATCATCATCTCACCATGATATCATC
>JAYKOZ010000093.1:3085000-3125000 GCA_036172795.1 Pelodytes ibericus
TCATCATCATCTCATCATGATATCATCATCATCTCATCATTATATCATCATCATCATCATCTCATCATGATATCATCATCTCATCATGATATCATCATCATCATCCTCATCATCATCTCATCATGATATCATCATCATCATCATCATCATCTCATCATGATATCATCATCATCATCATCTCATCATGTTATCATCATCATCATCATCATCTCACCATGATATCATCATCATCATCTCATCATGATATCATCATCATGATATCATCATCATCATCATCTCATCATGATATCATCATCATCATCATCTCATCATGATATCATCATCATTATATCATAATCATGACATCATCATCATCATCATCATCATCTCATCATGATATCATCATCATCTCATCATGATATCATCATCATCATCATCATCATCTCATCATGATATCATCATCATCTCATCATGATATCATCTTCATGATATCATCATCATCTCATCACGATATCATCATCATCAGCTCATCATGATATCATCATCATCTCATCATATCATCAACATCATCTCATCATGATATCATCATCATGATATCATCATCATCATCATCATCATCACATCATGATATCATCATCATCTCATCATTATATCATCATCATCATCATCATCATCTCCTCATGATATCATCATCATCTCATCATGATATCATCATCATCTCATCATGATATCATCATCATCTCATCATGATATCATCATCATCATCATCTCATCATGATATCATCATCATCTCATCATTATATCATCATCATCATCATCATCATCATCATCATCTCATCATGATATCATCATCATCATCTCATCATGATATCATCATCATCATCATCTCATCATGATATCATCATCATCATCATCATCATCTCATCCTGATATCATCATCATCTCATCATGATATCATCATGATATCATCATTATCATCTCATCATTATATCATCATCATCATCATCATCATCATCTCATCATTATATCATCATCATCTCATCATGATATCATCATGATATCATCATCATCATCTCATCATGAAATCATCATCATCATCATCTCATCATGATATCATCATCATCATCATATCATCATGATATCATCATCATCTCATCATGATATCATCATCATCATCTCATCATGATATCATCATCATATCATCATCATGATATCATCATCATCATCTCATCATGATATCATCATCATCATCATCTCATCATGATATCATCATCATGATATCATCATCATTATCTTCATCATCTCAACATGATATCATCATCATGATATCATAATCATGATATCATCATCATCATCTCATCATGATATCATCATCATCTCATCATGATATCATCATCATCATCATCATCATCATCATCTCATCATGATATCATCATCATCTTATCACGATATCATCATCATCATCATCATCATCATCATCATCATCATCTCATCATGATATCATCATCATCATCTCATCATGATATCATCATCATGATATCATCATCATGATATCATCATCATCTTATCATGATATCATCATCATCATCATCATCATCTCATCATGATACCATCATCATCATCTCATCATGATATCATCATCATGATATCATCATCATGATATCATCATCATCATCTCATCATGATATCATCATCATGATATCATCATCATCTTATCATGATATCATCATCATCATCATTATCTCATCATGATACCATCATCATCAGCTCATCATTATATCATCATCTCATCATGATATCATCATCATCATCATCATCATCATCTCATCATGATATCATCATCATCATCATCATCTCATCATGATATCATCATCATCTCATCATGATATCATCATCATGATATCATCATCATCATCTCATCATGATATCATCATCATCATCATCATCTCATCACGATATCATCATCATCAGCTCATCATGGTATCATCATCATCTCATCATGACATCATCATCATCTCATCATTATATCATCATCATCATCATCATCATCTCATCATGATATCATCATCATGATATCATCATCATCATCTCATCATGATATCATCATCATCATCTCATCATTATATCATCATCATCATCATCATCATCATCATCATCATCATCATCATCATCATCATCTCATCATGATATCATCATCATCTCATCATGATATCATCATCATGATATCATCATCATCTCATCATGATATCATCATCATCTCATCATGATATCATCAGCATCATCATCATCATCATCATCATCATCATCATCATCATCTCATCATGATATCATCATCATCTCCTCATGATATCATCAGCATCATCATCATCATCATCTCATCATGATATCATCATCATCATCATCATCATCATCATCTCATCATCATCTCATCATTATATCATCATCATCATCATCTCATCATGATATCATCATCATCATCCTCATCATCATCTCATCATGATATCATCATCATCATCATCTCATCATGTTATCATCATCATCATCTCACCATGATATCATCATCATCATCTCATCATGATATCATCATCATGATATCATCATCATCATCATCTCATCATGATATCATCATCATCATCTCATCATTATATCATCATCATTATATCATAATCATGACAACATCATCATCATCATCATCATCATCATCATCTCATCATGATATCATCATCATCTCATCATGATATCATCATCATCTCATCATGATATCATCATCATCTCATCACGATATCATCATCATCAGCTCATCATGATATCATCATCATCTCATCATATCATCAACATCATCTCATCATGATATCATCATCATCTCATCACGATATCATCATCATCAGCTCATCATGATATCATCATCATCATCATCATCATCATCTCATCATGATATCATCATCATGATATCATCATCATCATCATCATCATCATCATCATCATCATCATCATCTCATCATGATATCATCATCATGATATCATCATCATCATCATCATCTCATCACGATATCATCATCATCAGCTCATCATGGTATCATCATCATCTCATCATATCATCAACATCATCTCATCATGATATCATCATCATCATCCTCATCATCATCTCATCATGATATCATCATCATCATCATCTCATCATGTTATCATCATCATCATCTCACCATGATATCATCATCATCATCTCATCATGATATCATCATCATGATATCATCATCATCATCATCTCATCATGATATCATCATCATCATCTCATCATGATATCATCATCATTATATCATAATCATGACAACATCATCATCATCATCATCATCATCATCATCTCATCATGATATCATCATCATCTCATCATGATATCATCATCATCTCATCATGATATCATCATCATCTCATCACGATATCATCATCATCAGCTCATCATGATATCATCATCATCTCATCATATCATCAACATCATCTCATCATGATATCATCATCATCTCATCACGATATCATCATCATCAGCTCATCATGATATCATCATCATCTCATCATATCATCAACATCATCTCATCATGATATCATCATCATCATCATCATCATCATCATCTCATCATGATATCATCATCATCTTATCACGATATCATCATCATCATCATCATCATCATCATCATCATCTCATCATGATATCATCATCATCATCCTCTCATCATGATATCATCATCATCATCATCATCTCATCATGATATCATCATCATCATCTCATCATGATATCATCATCATCATCATCTCATCATGATATCATCATCATCATCATCTCATCATGATATTATCATCATCATCATCATCTCATCATGATATCATCATCATGATATCATCATTATCATCATCATCATCATATCATCATTATATCATCATCATCATCTCATCATGATATCATCATCATGATATCATCATCATCATCATCATCATCATCATCTCATCATGATATCATCATCATCATCATCATCTCATCATTATATCATCATTATCATCATCATCTCATCATGATATCATCAAGATATCATCATTATCATCTCATCATGATATCATCATCATCATCATCATCATCATCATCATCTCATCATGATATCATCATCATCATCATCATCATCTCATCATGATATCATCATCATCATCATCATCATCTCATCATGATATCATCATCATCATCATCTCATCATGATATCATCATCATTATCATCATCATCACATCATTATATCATCATCATCATCATCATCATCTCATCATGATATCATCATCATCTCATCATGATATCATCATCATCTCATCACGATATCATCATCATCAGCTCATCATGGTATCATCATCATCTCATCATGATATCATCATCATCTCATCATTATATCATCATCATCATCATCTCATCATGATATCATCATCATCATCATCATCATCATCATCTCATCATGATATCATCATCATCTCATCATGATATCATCATCATCTCATCACGATATCATCATCATCAGCTCATCATGGTATCATCATCATCTCATCATGATATCATCATCATCTCATCATTATATCATCATCATCATCATCTCATCATGATATCATCATCATCATCCTCATCATCATCTCATCATGATATCATCATCATCATCATCATCATCTCATCATGATATCATCATCATCATCATCTCATCATGTTATCATCATCATCATCTCACCATGATATCATCATCATCATCTCATCATGATATCATCATCATGATATCATCATCATCATCATCTCATCATGATATCATCATCATCATCATCTCATCATGATATCATCATCATTATATCATAATCATGACAACATCATCATCATTATCATCATCATCATCATCATCATCTCATCATGATATCATCATCATCTCATCATGATATCATCATCATCTCATCATGATATCATCATCATCTCATCACGATATCATCATCATCAGCTCATCATGATATCATCATCATCTCATCATATCATCAACATCATCTCATCATGATATCATCATCATCTCATCACGATATCATCATCATCAGCTCATCATGATATCATCATCATCTCATCATATCATCAACATCATCTCATCTCATCATGATATCATCATCATCTCATCATGATATCATCATCATCATCATCATCATCATCATCTCATCATGATATCATCATCATCTTATCACGATATCATCATCATCATCATCATCATCTCATCATGATATCATCATCATCATCATATCATCATGATATAATCATCATCTCATCATGATATCATCATCATCATCTCATCATGATATCATCATCATATCATCATCATGATATCATCATCATCATCTCATCATGATATCATCATCATCATCATCTCATCATGATATCATCATCATGATATCATCATCATTATCTTCATCATCTCAACATGATATCATCATCATGATATCATAATCATGATATCATCATCATCATCTCATCATGATATCATCATGATATCATCATGATATCATCATCATCATCATCATCATCATCTCATCATCATCATCATCATCATCATCTCATCATGATATCATCATCATCTTATCACGATATCATCATCATCATCATCATCATCTCATCATGATATCATCATCATCATCTCATCATGATATCATCATCATGATATCATCATCATGATATCATCATCATCTTATCATGATATCATCATCATCATCATCATCATCATCATCATCTCATCATGATACCATCATCATCATCTCATCATGATATCATCATCATGATATCATCATCATCTTATCATGATATCATCATCATCATCATCATCTCATCATGATATCATCATCATCTCATCATGATATCATCATCATCTCATCACGATATCATCATCATCAGCTCATCATGGTATCATCATCATCTTATCATGATATCATCATCATCTCATCATTATATCATCATCATCATCATCTCATCATGATATCATCATCATCATCCTCATCATCATCTCATCATGATATCATCATCATCATCATCATCATCTCATCATGATATCATCATCATCATCATCTCATCATGTTATCATCATCATCATCTCACCATGATATCATCATCATCATCTCATCATGATATCATCATCATGATATCATCATCATCATCATCTCATCATGATATCATCATCATCATCATCTCATCATGATATCATCATCATTATATCATAATCATGACAACATCATCATCATTATCATCATCATCATCATCATCATCTCATCATGATATCATCATCATCTCATCATGATATCATCATCATCTCATCATGATATCATCATCATCTCATCACGATATCATCATCATCAGCTCATCATGATATCATCATCATCTCATCATATCATCAACATCATCTCATCATGATATCATCATCATCTCATCACGATATCATCATCATCAGCTCATCATGATATCATCATCATCTCATCATATCATCAACATCATCTCATCTCATCATGATATCATCATCATCTCATCATGATATCATCATCATCATCATCATCATCATCATCTCATCATGATATCATCATCATCTTATCACGATATCATCATCATCATCATCATCATCTCATCATGATATCATCATCATCATCATATCATCATGATATAATCATCATCTCATCATGATATCATCATCATCATCTCATCATGATATCATCATCATATCATCATCATGATATCATCATCATCATCTCATCATGATATCATCATCATCATCATCTCATCATGATATCATCATCATGATATCATCATCATTATCTTCATCATCTCAACATGATATCATCATCATGATATCATAATCATGATATCATCATCATCATCTCATCATGATATCATCATGATATCATCATGATATCATCATCATCATCATCATCATCTCATCATCATCATCATCATCATCATCTCATCATGATATCATCATCATCTTATCACGATATCATCATCATCATCATCATCATCTCATCATGATATCATCATCATCATCTCATCATGATATCATCATCATGATATCATCATCATGATATCATCATCATCTTATCATGATATCATCATCATCATCATCATCATCATCATCATCTCATCATGATACCATCATCATCATCTCATCATGATATCATCATCATGATATCATCATCATCTTATCATGATATCATCATCATCATCATCATCTCATCATGATACCATCATCATCAGCTCATCATTATATCATCATCTCATCATGATATCATCATCATCATCATCATCATCATCATCATCATCTCATCATGATATCATCATCATCATCATCATCTCATCATGATATCATCATCACCATCATCTCATCATGATATCATCATCATCATCATCATCTCATCATGATATCATCATCATCATCATCATCTCATCACGATATCATCATCATCAGCTCATCATGGTATCATCATCATCTCATCATGACATCATCATCATCTCATCATTATATCATCATCATCATCATCATCTCATCATGATATCATCATCATGATATCATCATCATCATCTCATCATGATATCATCATCATCATCTCATCATTATATCATCATCATCATCATCATCATCATCATCTCATCATGATATCATCATCATCTCATCATGATATCATCATCATGATATCATCATCATCTCATCATGATATCATCATCATCTCATCATGATATCATCAGCATCATCATCATCATCATCATCATCATCATCATCTCATCATGATATCATCATCATCTCATCATGATATCATCAGCATCATCATCATCATCATCTCATCATGATATCATCATCATCATCATCATCTCATCATCATCTCATCATTATATCATCATCATCATCATCTCATCATGATATCATCATCATCATCCTCATCATCATCTCATCATGATATCATCATCATCATCATCATCATCATCATCATCTCATCATGATATCATCATCATCATCATCTCATCATGTTATCATCATCATCATCTCACCATGATATCATCATCATCATCTCATCATGATATCATCATCATGATATCATCATCATCATCATCTCATCATGATATCATCATCATCATCTCATCATGATATCATCATCATTATATCATAATCATGACAACATCATCATCATCATCATCATCATCTCATCATGATATCATCATCATCTCATCATGATATCATCATCATCTCATCATGATATCATCATCATCTCATCACGATATCATCATCATCAGCTCATCATGATATCATCATCATCTCATCATATCATCAACATCATCTCATCATGATATCATCATCATCTCATCACGATATCATCATCATCAGCTCATCATGATATCATCATCATCTCATCATATCATCAACATCATCTCATCATGATATCATCATCATCATCATCATCATCATCATCATCATCTCATCATGATATCATCATCATCTTATCACGATATCATCATCATCATCATCATCATCATCATCATCATCATCTCATCATGATATCATCATCATCATCCTCTCATCATGATATCATCATCATCATTATCATCTCATCATGATATCATCATCATCATCTCATCATGATATCATCATCATCATCATCTCATCATGATATCATCATCATCATCATCTCATCATGATATTATCATCATCATCATCTTCTCATCATGATATCATCATCATGATATCATCATTATCATCATCATCATCATATCATCATTATATCATCATCATCATCTCATCATGATATCATCATCATGATATCATCATCATCATCATCATCATCATCATTATATCATCATTATCATCATCATCTCATCATGATATCATCAAGATATCATCATTATCATCTCATCATGATATCATCATCATCATCATCATCTCATCATGATATCATCATCATCATCATCATCATCATCTCATCATGATATCATCATCATCATCATCATCATCTCATCATGATATCATCATCATCTCATCATGATATCATCATCATTATCATCATCATCACATCATTATATCATCATCATCATCATCATCATCTCATCATGATATCATCATCATCTCATCATGATATCATCATCATCTCATCACGATATCATCATCATCAGCTCATCATGGTATCATCATCATCTCATCATGATATCATCATCATCATCATCTCATCATGATATCATCATCATCATCCTCATCATCATCTCATCATGATATCATCATCATCATCATCATCATCATCTCATCATGATATCATCATCATCATCATCTCATCATGTTATCATCATCATCATCTCACCATGATATCATCATCATCATCTCATCATGATATCATCATCATGATATCATCATCATCATCATCTCATCATGATATCATCATCATCATCTCATCATGATATCATCATCATTATATCATAATCATGACAACATCATCATCATTATCATCATCATCATCATCATCATCTCATCATGATATCATCATCATCTCATCATGATATCATCATCATCTCATCATGATATCATCATCATCTCATCACGATATCATCATCATCAGCTCATCATGATATCATCATCATCTCATCATATCATCAACATCATCTCATCATGATATCATCATCATCTCATCACGATATCATCATCATCAGCTCATCATGATATCATCATCATCTCATCATATCATCAACATCATCTCATCATGATATCATCATCATCTCATCATGATATCATCATCATCATCATCATCATCATCATCTCATCATGATATCATCATCATCTTATCACGATATCATCATCATCATCATCATCATCATCATCATCATCTCATCATGATATCATCATCATCATCCTCTCATCATTATATCATCATCATCATCATCATCATCATCATCTCATCATGATATCATCATCATCATCTCATCATGATATCATCATCATCATCATCTCATCATGATATCATCATCATCATCATCTCATCATGATATTATCATCATCATCATCATCATCTCATCATGATATCATCATCATGATATCATCATTATCATCATCATCATCATATCATCATTATATCATCATCATCATCTCATCATGATATCATCATCATGATATCATCATCATGATATCATCATCATCATCATCATCATCATCATCATCATCATCATCTCATCATGATATCATCATCATCATCATCATCTCATCATGATATCATCATCATCATCATCTCATCATGTTATCATCATCATCATCATCATCATCTCATCATGATATCATCATCATCTCATCAAGATATCATCATCATCATCATCTCATCATGATATCATCATCATGATATCATCATCATCTCATCACGATATCATCATCATCAGCTCATCATGGTATCATCATCATCTCATCATGATATCATAATCATCTCATCATTATATCATCATCATCATAATCATCATCATCATCTCATCCTGATATCATCATCATCTCATCATGATATCATCATGATATCATCATTATCATCTCATCATTATATCATCATCATCATCATCATCATCATCATCATCATCATCTCATCATTATATCATCATCATCTCATCATGATATCATCATGATATCATCATCATCATCTCATCATGAAATCATCATCATCATCATCTCATCATGATATCATCATCATCATCATATCATCATGATATCATCATCATCTCATCATGATATCATCATCATCATCTCATCATGATATCATCATCATATCATCATCATGATATCATCATCATCATCTCATCATGATATCATCATCATCATCATCTCATCATGATATCATCATCATGATATCAACATCATTATCTTCATCATCTCAACATGATATCATCATCATGATATCATAATCATGATATCATCATCATAATCTCATCATGATATCATCATCATCTCATGATATCATCATCATCATCATCATCATCTCATCATGATATCATCATCATCTTATCACGATATCATCATCATCATCATCATCATCATCATCATCATCATCTCATCATGATATCATCATCATCATCATCTCATCATGATATCATCATCATCATGATATCATCATCATGATATCATCATCATCTTATCATGATATCATCATCATCATCATCATCATCATCATCATCATCATCTCATCATGATACCATCATCATCATCTCATCATGATATCATCATCATGATATCATCATCATCATCTCATCATGATATCATCATCATGATATCATCATCATCTTATCATGATATCATCATCATCATCATCATCATCATCATCTCATCATGATACCATCATCATCAGCTCATCATTATATCATCATCTCATCATGATATCATCATCATCATCATCATCATCATCATCTCATCATGATATCATCATCATCATCATCATCTCATCATGATATCATCATCACCATCATCTCATCATGATATCATCATCATCTCATCATGATATCATCATCATGATATCATCATCATCATCTCATCATGATATCATCATCATCATCATCATCTCATCACGATATCATCATCATCAGCTCATCATGGTATCATCATCATCTCATCATGACATCATCATCATCTCATCATTATATCATCATCATCATCATCATCTCATCATGATATCATCATCATGATATCATCATCATCATCTCATCATGATATCATCATCATCATCCTCATCATCATCATCATCATCATCATCATCATCATCATCATCTCATCATGATATCATCATCATCATCATCTCATCATGATATCATCATCATCATGATATCATCATCATGATATCATCATCATCTTATCATGATATCATCATCATCATCATCATCATCATCATCATCTCATCATGATACCATCATCATCATCTCATCATGATATCATCATCATGATATCATCATCATCATCTCATCATGATATCATCATCATGATATCATCATCATCTTATCATGATATCATCATCATCATCATCATCATCATCATCTCATCATGATACCATCATCATCAGCTCATCATTATATCATCATCTCATCATGATATCATCATCATCATCATCATCATCATCATCTCATCATGATATCATCATCATCATCATCATCTCATCATGATATCATCATCACCATCATCTCATCATGATATCATCATCATCTCATCATGATATCATCATCATGATATCATCATCATCATCTCATCATGATATCATCATCATCATCATCATCTCATCACGATATCATCATCATCAGCTCATCATGGTATCATCATCATCTCATCATGACATCATCATCATCTCATCATTATATCATCATCATCATCATCATCTCATCATGATATCATCATCATGATATCATCATCATCATCATCTCATCATGATATCATCATCATCATCCTCATCATCATCTCATCATGATATCATCATCATCATCATCATCATCATCTCATCATGATATCATCATCATCATCATCTCATCATGTTATCATCATCATCATCTCACCATGATATCATCATCATCATCTCATCATGATATCATCATCATGATATCATCATCATCATCATCTCATCATGATATCATCATCATCATCTCATCATGATATCATCATCATTATATCATAATCATGACAACATCATCATCATTATCATCATCATCATCATCATCATCTCATCATGATATCATCATCATCTCATCATGATATCATCATCATCTCATCATGATATCATCATCATCTCATCACGATATCATCATCATCAGCTCATCATGATATCATCATCATCTCATCATATCATCAACATCATCTCATCATGATATCATCATCATCTCATCACGATATCATCATCATCAGCTCATCATGATATCATCATCATCTCATCATATCATCAACATCATCTCATCATGATATCATCATCATCTCATCATGATATCATCATCATCATCATCATCTCATCATGATATCATCATCATCTTATCACGATATCATCATCATCATCATCATCATCATCATCATCATCTCATCATGATATCATCATCATCATCCTCTCATCATTATATCATCATCATCATCATCATCATCTCATCATGATATCATCATCATCATCTCATCATGATATCATCATCATCATCATCTCATCATGATATCATCATCATCTCATCATGATATTATCATCATCATCATCATCTCATCATGATATCATCATCATGATATCATCATTATCATCATCATCATCATATCATCATTATATCATCATCATCATCTCATCATGATATCATCATCATGATATCATCATCATGATATCATCATCATCATCATCATCATCATCATCATCATCATCTCATCATGATATCATCATCATCATCATCATCTCATCATGATATCATCATCATCATCATCTCATCATGTTATCATCATCATCATCATCATCATCTCATCATGATATCATCATCATCTCATCAAGATATCATCATCATCATCATCTCATCATGATATCATCATCATGATATCATCATCATCTCATCACGATATCATCATCATCAGCTCATCATGGTATCATCATCATCTCATCATGATATCATAATCATCTCATCATTATATCATCATCATCATAATCATCATCATCATCATCTCATCCTGATATCATCATCATCTCATCATGATATCATCATGATATCATCATTATCATCTCATCATTATATCATCATCATCATCATCATCATCATCATCATCATCATCATCATCATCATCTCATCATTATATCATCATCATCTCATCATGATATCATCATGATATCATCATCATCATCTCATCATGAAATCATCATCATCATCATCTCATCATGATATCATCATCATCATATCATCATGATATCATCATCATCTCATCATGATATCATCATCATCTTCTCATCATGATATCATCATCATATCATCATCATGATATCATCATCATCATCTCATCATGATATCATCATCATCATCATCTCATCATGATATCATCATCATGATATCAACATCATTATCTTCATCATCTCAACATGATATCATCATCATGATATCATAATCATGATATCATCATCATAATCTCATCATGATATCATCATCATCTCATCATGATATCATCATCATCATCATCATCATCTCATCATGATATCATCATCATCTTATCACGATATCATCATCATCATCATCATCATCATCATCATCATCATCATCTCATCATGATATCATCATCATCATCATCTCATCATGATATCATCATCATCATGATATCATCATCATGATATCATCATCATCTTATCATGATATCATCATCATCATCATCATCATCATCATCATCATCATCTCATCATGATACCATCATCATCATCTCATCATGATATCATCATCATGATATCATCATCATCATCTCATCATGATATCATCATCATGATATCATCATCATCTTATCATGATATCATCATCATCATCATCATCATCATCTCATCATGATACCATCATCATCAGCTCATCATTATATCATCATCTCATCATGATATCATCATCATCATCATCATCATCATCATCATCTCATCATGATATCATCATCATCATCATCATCTCATCATGATATCATCATCACCATCATCTCATCATGATATCATCATCATCTCATCATGATATCATCATCATGATATCATCATCATCATCTCATCATGATATCATCATCATCATCATCATCTCATCACAATATCATCATCATCAGCTCATCATGGTATCATCATCATCTCATCATGACATCATCATCATCTCATCATTATATCATCATCATCATCATCATCATCTCATCATGATATCATCATCATGATATCATCATCATCATCTCATCATGATATCATCATCATCATCTCATCATTATATCATCATCATCATCATCATCTCATCATGATATCATCATCATCATCATCTCATCATGTTATCATCATCATCATCATCTCACCATGATATCATCATCATCATCTCATCATGATATCATCATCATGATATCATCATCATCATCATCTCATCATGATATCATCATCATCATCTCATCATGATATCATCATCATTATATCATAATCATGACAACATCATCATCATTATCATCATCATCATCATCATCATCTCATCATGATATCATCATCATCTCATCATGATATCATCATCATCTCATCATGATATCATCATCATCTCATCACGATATCATCAACATGATATCATCATCATGATATCATCATCATCTCATCATTATATCATCATCATCTCATCATGATATCATCATGATATCATCATCATCATCTCATCATGAAATCATCATCATCATCATCTCATCATGATATCATCATCATCATCATATCATCATGATATCATCATCATCTCATCATGATATCATCATCATCATCTCATCATGATATCATCATCATATCATCATCATGATATCATCATCATCATCTCATCATGATATCATCATCATCATCTCATCATGATATCATCATCATGATATCATCATCATTATCTTCATCATCTCAACATGATATCATCATCATGATATCATAATCATGATATCATCATCATCATCTCATCATGATATCATCATCATCTCATCATGATATCATCATCATCATCATCATCATCATCATCATCTCATCATGATATCATCATCATCTTATCACGATATCATCATCATCATCATCATCATCATCATCATCATCATCTCATCATGATATCATCATCATCATCTCATCATGATATCATCATCATGATATCATCATCATGATATCATCATCATCTTATCATGATATCATCATCATCATCATCATCATCATCATCTCATCATGATACCATCATCATCATCTCATCATGATATCAGCATCATGATATCATCATCATCATCTCATCATGATATCATCATCATGATATCATCATCATCTTATCATGATATCATCATCATCATCATCATCTCATCATGATACCATCATCATCAGCTCATCATTATATCATCATCTCATCATGATATCATCATCATCATCATCATCATCATCATCATCATCTCATCATGATATCATCATCATCATCATCATCTCATCATGATATCATCATCACCATCATCTCATCATGATATCATCATCATCTCATCATGATATCATCATCATGATATCATCATCATCATCTCATCATGATATCATCATCATCATCATCATCTCATCACGATATCATCATCATCAGCTCATCATGGTATCATCATCATCTCATCATGACATCATCATCATCTCATCATTATATCATCATCATCATCATCATCTCATCATGATATCATCATCATGATATCATCATCATCATCTCATCATGATATCATCATCATCATCTCATCATTATATCATCATCATCATCATCATCATCATCATCATCATCTCATCATGATATTATCATCATCATCATCTCATCATGTTATCATCATCATCATCTCACCATGATATCATCATCATCATCTCATCATGATATCATCATCATGATATCATCATCATCATCATCTCATCATGATATCATCATCATCATCTCATCATGATATCATCATCATTATATCATAATCATGACAACATCATCATCATTATCATCATCATCATCATCTCATCATGATATCATCATCATCTCATCATGATATCATCATCATCTCATCATGATATCATCATCATCTCATCACGATATCATCATCATGATATCATCATCATGATATCATCATCATCTCATCATTATATCATCATCATCTCATCATGATATCATCATGATATCATCATCATCATCTCATCATGAAATCATCATCATCATCATCTCATCATGATATCATCATCATCATCATATCATCATGATATCATCATCATCTCATCATGATATCATCATCATCATCTCATCATGATATCATCATGATATCATCATCATGATATCATCATCATCATCTCATCATGATATCATCATCATCATCATCTCATCATGATATCATCATCATGATATCATCATCATTATCTTCATCATCTCAACATGATATCATCATCATGATATCATAATCATGATATCATCATCATCATCTCATCATGATATCATCATCATCTCATCATGATATCATCATCATCATCATCATCATCTCATCATGATATCATCATCATCTTATCACGATATCATCATCATCATCATCATCATCATCATCATCTCATCATGATATCATCATCATCATCTCATCATGATATCATCATCATGATATCATCATCATGATATCATCATCATCTTATCATGATATCATCATCATCATCATCATCATCTCATCATGATACCATCATCATCATCTCATCATGATATCATCATCATGATATCATCATCATCATCTCATCATGATATCATCATCATGATATCATCATCATCTTATCATGATATCATCATCATCATCATCATCTCATCATGATACCATCATCATCAGCTCATCATTATATCATCATCTCATCATGATATCATCATCATCATCATCATCATCATCATCATCATCTCATCATGATATCATCATCATCATCATCATCTCATCATGATATCATCATCACCATCATCTCATCATGATATCATCATCATCTCATCATGATATCATCATCATGATATCATCATCATCTCATCATGATATCATCATCATCATCATCATCTCATCACGATATCATCATCAGCTCATCATGGTATCATCATCATCTCATCATGACATCATCATCATCTCATCATTATATCATCATCATCTCATCATGATATCATCATCATGATATCATCATCATCATCTCATCATGATATCATCATCATCATCTCATCATTATATCATCATCATCATCATCATCATCATCATCATCATCATCTCATCATGATATCATCATCATCATCATCTCATCATGTTATCATCATCATCATCTCACCATGATATCATCATCATCATCTCATCATGATATCATCATCATGATATCATCATCATCATCATCATCTCATCATGATATCATCATCATCATCTCATCATGATATCATCAACATTATATCATAATCATGACAACATCATCATCATTATCATCATCATCATCATCATCATCATCTCATCATGATATCATCATCATCTCATCATGATATCATCATCATCTCATCATGATATCATCATCATCTCATCACGATATCATCATCATCAGCTCATCATGATATCATCATCATCTCATCATATCATCAACATCATCTCATCATGATATCATCATCATCTCATCACGATATCATCATCATCAGCTCATCATGATATCATCATCATCTCATCATATCATCAACATCATCTCATCATGATATCATCATCATCTCATCATGATATCATCATCATCATCATCATCATCATCATCATCTCATCATGATATCATCATCATCTTATCACGATATCATCATCATCATCATCATCATCTCATCATGATATCATCATCATCATCCTCTCATCATTATATCATCATCATCATCATCATCATCATCATCATCTCATCATGATATCATCATCATCATCTCATCATGATATTATCATCATCATCATCATCTCATCATGATATCATCATCATCATCATCATCTCATCACGATATCATCATCATCAGCTCATCATGGTATCATCATCATCTCATCATGACATCATCATCATCTCATCATTATATCATCATCATCATCATCATCTCATCATGATATCATCATCATGATATCATCATCATCATCATCTCATCATGATATCATCATCATCATCCTCATCATCATCTCATCATGATATCATCATCATCATCATCATCATCATCTCATCATGATATCATCATCATCATCATCTCATCATGTTATCATCATCATCATCTCACCATGATATCATCATCATCATCTCATCATGATATCATCATCATGATATCATCATCATCATCATCTCATCATGATATCATCATCATCATCTCATCATGATATCATCATCATTATATCATAATCATGACAACATCATCATCATTATCATCATCATCATCATCATCATCTCATCATGATATCATCATCATCTCATCATGATATCATCATCATCTCATCATGATATCATCATCATCTCATCACGATATCATCATCATCAGCTCATCATGATATCATCATCATCTCATCATATCATCAACATCATCTCATCATGATATCATCATCATCTCATCACGATATCATCATCATCAGCTCATCATGATATCATCATCATCTCATCATATCATCAACATCATCTCATCATGATATCATCATCATCTCATCATGATATCATCATCATCATCATCATCATCATCTCATCATGATATCATCATCATCTTATCACGATATCATCATCATCATCATCATCATCATCATCATCATCTCATCATGATATCATCATCATCATCCTCTCATCATTATATCATCATCATCATCATCATCATCTCATCATGATATCATCATCATCATCTCATCATGATATCATCATCATCATCATCTCATCATGATATCATCATCATCATCATCTCATCATGATATTATCATCATCATCATCATCTCATCATGATATCATCATCATGATATCATCATTATCATCATCATCATCATATCATCATTATATCATCATCATCATCTCATCATGATATCATCATCATGATATCATCATCATGATATCATCATCATCATCATCATCATCATCATCATCATCATCTCATCATGATATCATCATCATCATCATCATCTCATCATGATATCATCATCATCATCATCTCATCATGTTATCATCATCATCATCATCATCATCTCATCATGATATCATCATCATCTCATCAAGATATCATCATCATCATCATCTCATCATGATATCATCATCATGATATCATCATCATCTCATCACGATATCATCATCATCAGCTCATCATGGTATCATCATCATCTCATCATGATATCATAATCATCTCATCATTATATCATCATCATCATAATCATCATCATCATCATCTCATCCTGATATCATCATCATCTCATCATGATATCATCATGATATCATCATTATCATCTCATCATTATATCATCATCATCATCATCATCATCATCATCATCATCATCATCATCATCTCATCATTATATCATCATCATCTCATCATGATATCATCATGATATCATCATCATCATCTCATCATGAAATCATCATCATCATCATCTCATCATGATATCATCATCATCATATCATCATGATATCATCATCATCTCATCATGATATCATCATCATCTTCTCATCATGATATCATCATCATATCATCATCATGATATCATCATCATCATCTCATCATGATATCATCATCATCATCATCTCATCATGATATCATCATCATGATATCAACATCATTATCTTCATCATCTCAACATGATATCATCATCATGATATCATAATCATGATATCATCATCATAATCTCATCATGATATCATCATCATCTCATCATGATATCATCATCATCATCATCATCATCTCATCATGATATCATCATCATCTTATCACGATATCATCATCATCATCATCATCATCATCATCATCATCATCATCTCATCATGATATCATCATCATCATCATCTCATCATGATATCATCATCATCATGATATCATCATCATGATATCATCATCATCTTATCATGATATCATCATCATCATCATCATCATCATCATCATCATCATCTCATCATGATACCATCATCATCATCTCATCATGATATCATCATCATGATATCATCATCATCATCTCATCATGATATCATCATCATGATATCATCATCATCTTATCATGATATCATCATCATCATCATCATCATCATCTCATCATGATACCATCATCATCAGCTCATCATTATATCATCATCTCATCATGATATCATCATCATCATCATCATCATCATCATCATCTCATCATGATATCATCATCATCATCATCATCTCATCATGATATCATCATCACCATCATCTCATCATGATATCATCATCATCTCATCATGATATCATCATCATGATATCATCATCATCATCTCATCATGATATCATCATCATCATCATCATCTCATCACAATATCATCATCATCAGCTCATCATGGTATCATCATCATCTCATCATGACATCATCATCATCTCATCATTATATCATCATCATCATCATCATCATCTCATCATGATATCATCATCATGATATCATCATCATCATCTCATCATGATATCATCATCATCATCTCATCATTATATCATCATCATCATCATCATCTCATCATGATATCATCATCATCATCATCTCATCATGTTATCATCATCATCATCATCTCACCATGATATCATCATCATCATCTCATCATGATATCATCATCATGATATCATCATCATCATCATCTCATCATGATATCATCATCATCATCTCATCATGATATCATCATCATTATATCATAATCATGACAACATCATCATCATTATCATCATCATCATCATCATCATCTCATCATGATATCATCATCATCTCATCATGATATCATCATCATCTCATCATGATATCATCATCATCTCATCACGATATCATCAACATGATATCATCATCATGATATCATCATCATCTCATCATTATATCATCATCATCTCATCATGATATCATCATGATATCATCATCATCATCTCATCATGAAATCATCATCATCATCATCTCATCATGATATCATCATCATCATCATATCATCATGATATCATCATCATCTCATCATGATATCATCATCATCATCTCATCATGATATCATCATCATATCATCATCATGATATCATCATCATCATCTCATCATGATATCATCATCATCATCTCATCATGATATCATCATCATGATATCATCATCATTATCTTCATCATCTCAACATGATATCATCATCATGATATCATAATCATGATATCATCATCATCATCTCATCATGATATCATCATCATCTCATCATGATATCATCATCATCATCATCATCATCATCATCATCTCATCATGATATCATCATCATCTTATCACGATATCATCATCATCATCATCATCATCATCATCATCATCTCATCATGATATCATCATCATCATCTCATCATGATATCATCATCATGATATCATCATCATGATATCATCATCATCTTATCATGATATCATCATCATCATCATCATCATCATCATCTCATCATGATACCATCATCATCATCTCATCATGATATCAGCATCATGATATCATCATCATCATCTCATCATGATATCATCATCATGATATCATCATCATCTTATCATGATATCATCATCATCATCATCATCTCATCATGATACCATCATCATCAGCTCATCATTATATCATCATCTCATCATGATATCATCATCATCATCATCATCATCATCATCATCATCATCTCATCATGATATCATCATCATCATCATCATCTCATCATGATATCATCATCACCATCATCTCATCATGATATCATCATCATCTCATCATGATATCATCATCATGATATCATCATCATCATCTCATCATGATATCATCATCATCATCATCATCTCATCACGATATCATCATCATCAGCTCATCATGGTATCATCATCATCTCATCATGACATCATCATCATCTCATCATTATATCATCATCATCATCATCATCTCATCATGATATCATCATCATGATATCATCATCATCATCTCATCATGATATCATCATCATCATCTCATCATTATATCATCATCATCATCATCATCATCATCATCATCATCTCATCATGATATTATCATCATCATCATCTCATCATGTTATCATCATCATCATCTCACCATGATATCATCATCATCATCTCATCATGATATCATCATCATGATATCATCATCATCATCATCTCATCATGATATCATCATCATCATCTCATCATGATATCATCATCATTATATCATAATCATGACAACATCATCATCATTATCATCATCATCATCATCTCATCATGATATCATCATCATCTCATCATGATATCATCATCATCTCATCATGATATCATCATCATCTCATCACGATATCATCATCATGATATCATCATCATGATATCATCATCATCTCATCATTATATCATCATCATCTCATCATGATATCATCATGATATCATCATCATCATCTCATCATGAAATCATCATCATCATCATCTCATCATGATATCATCATCATCATCATATCATCATGATATCATCATCATCTCATCATGATATCATCATCATCATCTCATCATGATATCATCATGATATCATCATCATGATATCATCATCATCATCTCATCATGATATCATCATCATCATCATCTCATCATGATATCATCATCATGATATCATCATCATTATCTTCATCATCTCAACATGATATCATCATCATGATATCATAATCATGATATCATCATCATCATCTCATCATGATATCATCATCATCTCATCATGATATCATCATCATCATCATCATCATCTCATCATGATATCATCATCATCTTATCACGATATCATCATCATCATCATCATCATCATCATCATCATCTCATCATGATATCATCATCATCATCTCATCATGATATCATCATCATGATATCATCATCATGATATCATCATCATCTTATCATGATATCATCATCATCATCATCATCATCTCATCATGATACCATCATCATCATCTCATCATGATATCATCATCATGATATCATCATCATCATCTCATCATGATATCATCATCATGATATCATCATCATCTTATCATGATATCATCATCATCATCATCATCTCATCATGATACCATCATCATCAGCTCATCATTATATCATCATCTCATCATGATATCATCATCATCATCATCATCATCATCATCATCATCTCATCATGATATCATCATCATCATCATCATCTCATCATGATATCATCATCACCATCATCTCATCATGATATCATCATCATCTCATCATGATATCATCATCATGATATCATCATCATCTCATCATGATATCATCATCATCATCATCATCTCATCACGATATCATCATCAGCTCATCATGGTATCATCATCATCTCATCATGACATCATCATCATCTCATCATTATATCATCATCATCTCATCATGATATCATCATCATGATATCATCATCATCATCTCATCATGATATCATCATCATCATCTCATCATTATATCATCATCATCATCATCATCATCATCATCATCATCATCATCTCATCATGATATCATCATCATCATCATCTCATCATGTTATCATCATCATCATCTCACCATGATATCATCATCATCATCTCATCATGATATCATCATCATGATATCATCATCATCATCATCATCTCATCATGATATCATCATCATCATCTCATCATGATATCATCAACATTATATCATAATCATGACAACATCATCATCATTATCATCATCATCATCATCATCATCATCTCATCATGATATCATCATCATCTCATCATGATATCATCATCATCTCATCATGATATCATCATCATCTCATCACGATATCATCATCATCAGCTCATCATGATATCATCATCATCTCATCATATCATCAACATCATCTCATCATGATATCATCATCATCTCATCACGATATCATCATCATCAGCTCATCATGATATCATCATCATCTCATCATATCATCAACATCATCTCATCATGATATCATCATCATCTCATCATGATATCATCATCATCATCATCATCATCATCATCATCTCATCATGATATCATCATCATCTTATCACGATATCATCATCATCATCATCATCATCTCATCATGATATCATCATCATCATCCTCTCATCATTATATCATCATCATCATCATCATCATCATCATCATCTCATCATGATATCATCATCATCATCTCATCATGATATTATCATCATCATCATCATCTCATCATGATATCATCATCATCATCATCTCATCATGATATTATCATCATCATCATCTCATCATGATATCATCATCATGATATCATCATTATCATCATCATCATCATATCATCATTATATCATCATCATGATATCATCATCATCATCATCATCATCATCATCTCATCATGATATCATCATCATCATCATCATCTCATCATGATATCATCATCATCATCATCTCATCATGTTATCATCATCATCATCATCATCATCATCATCATCATCTCATCATGATATCATCATCATCTCATCATGATATCATCATCATCATCATCTCATCATGATATCATCATCATGATATCATCATCATCATCTCATCACGATATCATCATCATCAGCTCATCATGGTATCATCATCATCTCATCATGATATCATAATCATCTCATCATTATATCATCATCATCATCATCATCATCTCATCCTGATATCATCATCATCTCATCATGATATCATCATGATATCATCATTATCATCTCATCATTATATCATCATCATCATCATCATCATCATCATCTCATCATTATATCATCATCATCTCATCATGATATCATCATGATATCATCATCATCATCTCATCATGAAATCATCATCATCATCATCTCATCATGATATCATCATCATCATCATATCATCATGATATCATCATCATCTCATCATGATATCATCATCATCATCATCTCATCATGATATCATCATCATATCATCATCATGATATCATCATCATCATCTCATCATGATATCATCATCATCATCATCTCATCATGATATCATCATCATGATATCATCATCATTATCTTCATCATCTCAACATGATATCATCATCATGATATCATAATCATGATATCATCATCATCATCTCATCATGATATCATCATCATCTCATCATGATATCATCATCATCATCATCATCATCATCATCATCATCTCATCATGATATCATCATCATCTTATCACGATATCATCATCATCATCATCATCATCATCATCATCATCTCATCATGATATCATCATCATCATCTCATCATGATATCATCATCATGATATCATCATCATAATATCATTATCATCATCATCATCATCATCTCATCATGATATCATCATCATCTCATCATGATATCATCATCATGATATCATCATCATGATATCATCATCATCATGATATCATCATCATTATCATCATCATCATCATCTCATCATGATATCATCATCATCATCTCATCATGATATCATCATCATCATCATCATCTCATCATGATATCATCATCATCATCATCATCTCATCATGATATCATCATCATCATCATCATCATCATCATCATCATCATCATCATCTCTTCATGATATCATCATCATCATCATCATCATCATCTCATCATGATATCATCAGCATCATCATCATCATCATCATCATCATCTCATCATGATATCATCATCATCATCCTCTCATCATTATATCATCATCATCATCATCATCATCATCATCATCTCATCATGATATCATCATCATCATCTCATCATGATATTATCATCATCATCATCATCTCATCATGATATCATCATCATCATCATCTCATCATGATATTATCATCATCATCATCTCATCATGATATCATCATCATGATATCATCATTATCATCATCATCATCATATCATCATTATATCATCATCATGATATCATCATCATCATCATCATCATCATCATCATCTCATCATGATATCATCATCATCATCATCATCTCATCATGATATCATCATCATCATCATCTCATCATGTTATCATCATCATCATCATCATCATCATCATCATCATCATCTCATCATGATATCATCATCATCTCATCATGATATCATCATCATCATCATCTCATCATGATATCATCATCATGATATCATCATCATCATCTCATCACGATATCATCATCATCAGCTCATCATGGTATCATCATCATCTCATCATGATATCATAATCATCTCATCATTATATCATCATCATCATCATCATCATCATCATCATCTCATCCTGATATCATCATCATCTCATCATGATATCATCATGATATCATCATTATCATCTCATCATTATATCATCATCATCATCATCATCATCATCATCATCTCATCATTATATCATCATCATCTCATCATGATATCATCATGATATCATCATCATCATCTCATCATGAAATCATCATCATCATCATCTCATCATGATATCATCATCATCATCATATCATCATGATATCATCATCATCTCATCATGATATCATCATCATCATCATCTCATCATGATATCATCATCATATCATCATCATGATATCATCATCATCATCTCATCATGATATCATCATCATCATCATCTCATCATGATATCATCATCATGATATCATCATCATTATCTTCATCATCTCAACATGATATCATCATCATGATATCATAATCATGATATCATCATCATCATCTCATCATGATATCATCATCATCTCATCATGATATCATCATCATCATCATCATCATCATCATCATCATCATCATCATCTCATCATGATATCATCATCATCTTATCACGATATCATCATCATCATCATCATCATCATCATCATCATCTCATCATGATATCATCATCATCATCTCATCATGATATCATCATCATGATATCATCATCATAATATCATTATCATCATCATCATCATCATCTCATCATGATATCATCATCATCTCATCATGATATCATCATCATGATATCATCATCATGATATCATCATCATCATGATATCATCATCATTATCATCATCATCATCATCATCTCATCATGATATCATCATCATCATCTCATCATGATATCATCATCATCATCATCATCTCATCATGATACCATCATCATCAGCTCATCATTATATCATCATCTCATCATGATATCATCATCATCATCATCATCATCATCATCATCATCATCTCATCATGATATCATCATCATCATCATCATCTCATCATGATATCATCATCACCATCATCTCATCATGATATCATCATCATCTCATCATGATATCATCATCATGATATCATCATCATCATCTCATCATGATATCATCATCATCATCATCATCTCATCACGATATCATCATCATCAGCTCATCATGGTATCATCATCATCTCATCATGACATCATCATCATCTCATCATTATATCATCATCATCATCATCATCATCTCATCATGATATCATCATCATGATATCATCATCATCATCTCATCATGATATCATCATCATCATCTCATCATTATATCATCATCATCATCATCATCATCATCATCATCATCTCATCATGATATCATCATCATCTCATCATGATATCATCATCATGATATCATCATCATCTCATCATGATATCATCATCATCTCATCATGATATCATCAGCATCATCATCATCATCATCAGCATCATCATCATCATCATCATCATCTCATCATGATATCATCATCATCTCATCATGATATCATCAGCATCATCATCATCATCATCATCTCATCATGATATCATCATCATCATCATCATCTCATCATGATATCATCATCATCATCATCATCATCATCTCATCATTATATCATCATCATCTCATCATGATATCATCATCATGATATCATCATCATCATCTCATCATGATATCATCATCATCTCATCATGATATCATCATCATCATCATCATCATCTCATCATAATATCATCATCATCTCATCATGATATCATCATCATCATCATCTTATCATGATATCATCATCATCATCTCATCATGATATCATCATCATCATCTCATCATGTTATCATCATCATCATCTCATCATGATATCATCATCATCATAATATCATCATCATCATCATCATCTCATCATGATATCATCATTATCATCATCATCATATCATCATTATATCATCATCATCATCTCATCATGATATCATCATCATGATATCATCATCATCATCATCTCATCATGATATCATCATCATCATCATCATCATCTCATCATTATATCATCAAGATATCATCATTATCATCTCATCATGATATCATCATCATCATCATCATCATCATCATCATCTCATCATTATATCATCATCATCATCATCATCATCATCATCTCATCATGATATCATCAAGATATCATCATTATCATCTCATCATGATATCATCATCATTATCATCATCATCATCATCATCTCATCATGATATCATCATCATCATCATCTCATCATGATATCATCATCATCATCATCATCTCATCATGATATCATCATCATCATCATCTCATCATGATATCATCATCATTATCATCATCATCACATCATTATATCATCATCATCATCATCATCATCTCATCATGATATCATCATCATCTCATCATGATATCATCATCATCTCATCACGATATCATCATCATCAGCTCATCATGGTATCATCATCATCTCATCATGATATCATCATCATCTCATCATTATATCATCATCATCATCATCTCATCATGATATCATCATCATCATCCTCATCATCATCTCATCATGATATCATCATCATCATCATCATCATCTCATCATGATATCATCATCATCATCATCTCATCATGTTATCATCATCATCATCTCACCATGATATCATCATCATCATCTCATCATGATATCATCATCATCTCATCATGATATCATCATCATGATATCATCATCATCATGATATCATCATCATCATCTCATCATGATATCATCATCATCTCATCACGATATCATCATCATCTCATCATCTCATCATCATGATATCATCATCATCATCATCTCATCATGATATCATCATCATCATCATCTCATCATGATATCATCATCATCATCATCTCATCATGATATCATCATCATCATCATCATCATCATCTCATCATGATATCATCATCATCATCTCATCATGTTATCATCATCATCATCATCATCATGATATCATCATCATCATCTCATCATGTTATCATCATCATCATCATCATCATCATCATCATCATCATCATCATCATCTCATCATAATATCATCATCATCATCATGATATCATCATCATCATCATCATCATCATCATCATGATATCACCATCATCATCATCATCATCATCATCATCATCATCATCATCATCATCATCATGATATCATCATCTCATCACGATATCATCATCATCTCATCATCTCATCATCATGATATCATCATCATCATCATCTCATCATGATATCATCATCATCATCATCTCATCATGATATCATCATCATCTCATCATAATATCATTATCATCATCATCATCATCATCTCATCATAATATCATCATCATCTCATCATGATATCATCATCATCATCATCATCTCATCATGATATCATCATCATCATCTCATCATGATATCATCATCATCATCATCATCATCATCATCATCATCATCTCATCATGATATCATCATCATCATCATCTCATCATGATATCATCATCATGATATCATCATCATCATCTCATCATATCATCATCATGATATCATCATCATCATCATCAACATCATCTCATCATGATATCATCATCATGATATCATCATCATGATATCATCATCATCATCATCATCATCTCATCATGATATCATCATCATGATATCATCATCATCATCATCATCATCTCATCACGATATCATCATCATCAGCTCATCATGGTATCATCATCATATCATCATATCATCAACATCATCTCATCATGATATCATCATCATGATATCATCATCATCATCATCTCATCATGATATCATCATCATCTCATCATTATATCATCATCATCTCATCATGATATCATCATCATCTCATCATGATATCATCATGATATCATCATTATCATCTCATCATGATATCATCATCATCATCATCATCATCTCATCATGATATCATCATCATCTCATCATGATATCATCATCATCATCATCATCATCTCATCATGATATCATCATCATCTCATCATGATATCATCATCATCTCATCATGATATCATCATCATCATCATCATCTCATCATGATATCATCATCATCATCTAATTATGATATCATCATCATCAGCTCATCATGATATCATCATCATCTCATCATGATATCATCATCATGATATCATCATCATCATATCATCATATCATCATCATGATATCATCATCATCATCATCATCATCATCATCATCTCATCATGATATCAGCATCATCATGATTTCATCATCATCATCTCATCATGATATCATCATCATCTCATCATGATATCATCATCATCATCATCATCATCATCTCATCATGATATCATCATCATCTCATCATTATATCATCATCATCATCATCATCATCTCATCATAATATCATCATCATCTCATCATGATATCATCATCATCATCTCATCATGATATCATCATCATCATCTCATCATGTTATCATCATCATCATCATCATCATCATCATCATCATCATCATCATCATCTCATCATGATATCATCATCATCATCATGATATCATCATCATCATCATCATCATCATGATATCACCATCATCATCATCATCATCATCATCATCATCATCATCATCATCATCATCATCATCATCATCTCATCATGATATCATCCTCATCACAATATCATCATCATCTCATCATCTCATCATCATGATATCATCATCATCATCATCATCTCATCATGATATCATCATCATCATCATCATCTCATCATGATATCATCATCATCTCATCATTATATCATCATCATCATCATCATCTCATCATAATATCATCATCATCTCATCATGATATCATCATCATCATCATCTCATCATGATATCATCATCATCATCTCATCATGTTATCATCATCATCATCATCATCATCATCATCTGATCACGATATCATCATCATCAGCTCATCATGGTATCATCATCATCTCATCATGACATCATCATCATCTCATCATTATATCATCATCATCATCATCTCATCATGATATCATCATCATGATATCATCATCATCATCTCATCATGATATCATCATCATCATCTCATCATGATATCATCATCATCATCTCATCATTATATCATCATCATCATCATCATCATCATCATCATCATCATCATCATCTCATCATGATATCATCATCATCTCATCATGATATCATCATCATGATATCATCATCATCTCATCATGATATCATCATCATCTCATCATGATATCATCAGCATCATCATCATCATCATCATCATCTCATCATGATATCATCATCATCTCATCATGATATCATCAGCATCATCATCATCATCATCATCATCTCATCATGATATCATCATCATCATCATCATCATCATCATCATCTCATCATCATCTCATCATTATATCATCATCATCATCATCTCATCATGATATCATCATCATCATCCTCATCATCATCTCATCATGATATCATCATCATCATCATCATCATCATCTCCTCATCATGATATCATCATCATCATCATCTCATCATGTTATCATCATCATCATCTCACCATGATATCATCATCATCATCTCATCATGATATCATCATCATGATATCATCATCATCATCATCTCATCATGATATCATCATCATCATCTCATCATGATATCATCATCATTATATCATAATCATGACAACATCATCATCATCATCATCATCATCATCATCATCATCATCATCATCATCTCATCATGATATCATCATCATCTCATCATGATATCATCATCATCTCATCATGATATCATCATCATCTCATCAAGATATCATCATCATCAGCTCATCATGATATCATCATCATCTCATCATATCATCAACATCATCTCATCATGATATCATCATCATCTCATCACGATATCATCATCATCAGCTCATCATGATATCATCATCATCTCATCATATCATCAACATCATCTCATCATGATATCATCATCATCATCATCATCATCATCTCATCATGATATCATCATCATCTTATCACGATATCATCATCATCATCATCATCATCATCTCATCATGATATCATCATCATCATCCTCTCATCATGATATCATCATCATCATCATCATCTCATCATGATATCATCATCATCATCTCATCATGATATCATGATCATCATCATCTCATCATGATATCATCATCATCATCATCTCATCATGATATTATCATCATCATCATCATCTCATCATGATATCATCATCATGATATCATCATTATCATCATCATCATATCATCATTATATCATCATCATCATCTCATCATGATATCATCATCATGATATCATCATCATCATCATCATCATCATCTCATCATGATATCATCATCATCATCATCATCATCTCATCATTATATCATCAAGATATCATCATTATCATCTCATCATGATATCATCATCATCATCATCATCATCATCATCATCTCATCATTATATCATCATCATCATCATCATCTCATCATGATATCATCAAGATATCATCATTATCATCTCATCATGATATCATCATCATCATCATCATCTCATCATGATATCATCATCATCATCATCATCATCATCTCATCATGATATCATCATCATCATCATCTCATCATGATATCATCATCATCATCATCTCATCATGATATCATCATCATTATCATCATCATCACATCATTATATCATCATCATCATCATCATCATCATCTCATCATGATATCATCATCATCTCATCATGATATCATCATCATCTCATCACAATATCATCATCATCAGCTCATCATGGTATCATCATCATCTCATCATGATATCATCATCATCTCATCATTATATCATCATCATCATCATCTCATCATGATATCATCATCATCATCCTCATCATCATCTCATCATGATATCATCATCATCATCATCATCATCTCATCATGATATCATCATCATCATCATCTCATCATGTTATCATCATCATCATCTCACCATGATATCATCATCATCATCTCATCATGATATCATCATCATCTCATCATGATATCATCATCATGATATCATCATCATCATGATATCATCATCATCATCTCATCATGATATCATCATCATCTCATCACGATATCATCATCATCTCATCATCTCATCATCATGATATCATCATCATCATCATCTCATCATGATATCATCATCATCATCATCTCATCATGATATCATCATCATCATCATCTCATCATGATATCATCATCATCATCATCATCATCATCTCATCATGATATCATCATCATCATCTCATCATGTTATCATCATCATCATCATCATCATGATATCATCATCATCATCTCATCATGTTATCATCATCATCATCATCATCATCATCATCTCATCATAATATCATCATCATCATCATGATATCATCATCATCATCATCATCATCATCATCATGATATCACCATCATCATCATCATCATCATCATCATCATCATCATCATCATCATCATCATCTCATCATGATATCATCATCATCTCATCACGATATCATCATCATCTCATCATCTCATCATCATGATATCATCATCATCATTATCTCATCATGATATCATCATCATCATCATCTCATCATGATATCATCATCATCTCATCATAATATCATCATCATCTCATCATGATATCATCATCATCATCATCATCATCTCATCATGATATCATCATCATCATCTCATCATGATATCATCATCATTATCATCATCATCATCATCTCATCATGATATCATCATCATCATCTCATCATGATATCATCATCATGATATCATCATCATCATCTCATCATATCATCATCATGATATCATCATCATCATCATCAACATCATCTCATCATGATATCATCATCATGATATCATCATCATCATCATCATCATCTCATCATGATATCATCATCATGATATCATCATCATCATCATCATCTCATCACGATATCATCATCATCAGCTCATCATGGTATCATCATCATATCATCATATCATCAACATCATCTCATCATGATATCATCATCATGATATCATCATCATCATCATCTCATCATGATATCATCATCATCTCATCATTATATCATCATCATCTCATCATGATATCATCATCATCTCATCATGATATCATCATGATATCATCATCATCATCATCATCATGATATCATCATCATCATCATCATCTCATCATGATATCATCATCATCTCATCATGATATCATCATCATCATCATCATCATCTCATCATGATATCATCATCATCTCATCATGATATCATCATCATCTCATCATGATATCATCATCATCATCATCATCTCATCATGATATCATCATCATCTAATTATGATATCATCATCATCAGCTCATCATGATATCATCATCATCTCATCATGATATCATCATCATCATCATCATCATCTCATCATGATATCATCATCATCTCATCATTATATCATCATCATCATCATCATCATCATCATCTCATCATAATATCATCATCATCTCATCATGATATCATCATCATCATCTCATCATGATATCATCATCATCATCTCATCATGTTATCATCATCATCATCATCATCATCATCATCTCATCATGATATAATCATCATCATCATGATATCATCATCATCATCATCATCATCATCATCATCATGATATCACCATCATCATCATCATCATCATCATCATCATCATCATCATCATCATCATCTCATCATGATATCATCCTCATCACGATATCATCATCATCTCATCATCTCATCATCATGATATCATCATCATCATCATCATCTCATCATGATATCATCATCATCATCATCTCATCATGATATCATCATCATCTCATCATTATATCATCATCATCATCATCATCATCATCTCATCATAATATCATCATCATCTCATCATGATATCATCATCATCATCATCTCATCATGATATCATCATCATCATCTCATCATGTTATCATCATCATCATCATCATCATCTCATCACGATATCATCATCATCAGCTCATCATGGTATCATCATCATCTCATCATGACATCATCATCATCTCATCATTATATCATCATCATCATCATCTCATCATGATATCATCATCATGATATCATCATCATCATCTCATCATGATATCATCATCATCATCTCATCATTATATCATCATCATCATCATCATCATCATCATCATCTCATCATGATATCATCATCATCTCATCATGATATCATCATCATGATATCATCATCATCTCATCATGATATCATCATCATCTCATCATGATATCATCAGCATCATCATCATCATCATCATCATCATCATCTCATCATGATATCATCATCATCTCATCATGATATCATCATCATCATCATCATCATCATCTCATCATGATATCATCATCATCATCATCATCATCATCATCTCATCATCATCTCATCATTATATCATCATCATCATCATCTCATCATGATATCATCATCATCATCCTCATCATCATCTCATCATGATATAATCATCATCATCATCATCATCTCCTCATCATGATATCATCATCATCATCATCTCATCATGTTATCATCATCATCATCTCACCATGATATCATCATCATCATCTCATCATGATATCATCATCATCATCATCTCATCATGATATCATCATCATCATCTCATCATGATATCATCATCATTATATCATAATCATGACAACATCATCATCATCATCATCATCATCATCATCATCATCATCATCATCTCATCATGATATCATCATCATCTCATCATGATATCATCATCATCTCATCATGATATCATCATCATCTCATCAAGATATCATCATCATCAGCTCATCATGATATCATCATCATCTCATCATATTATCAACATCATCTCATCATGATATCATCATCATCTCATCACGATATCATCATCATCAGCTCATCATGATATCATCATCATCTCATCATATCATCAACATCATCTCATCATGATATCATCATCATCATCATCATCTCATCATGATATCATCATCATCTTATCACGATATCATCATCATCATCATCATCATCATCATCATCTCATCATGATATCATCATCATCATCCTCTCATCATGATATCATCATCATCATCATCATCTCATCATGATATCATCATCATCATCTCATCATGATATCATCATCATCATCATCTCATCATGATATCATCATCATCATCATCTCATCATGATATTATCATCATCATCATCATCTCATCATGATATCATCATCATGATATCATCATTATCATCATCATCATATCATCATTATATCATCATCATCATCTCATCATGATATCATCATCATGATATCATCATCATCATCATCATCATCTCATCATGATATCATCATCATCATCATCATCATCTCATCATTATATCATCAAGATATCATCATTATCATCTCATCATGATATCATCATCATCATCATCATCATCATCATCATCTCATCATTATATCATCATCATCATCATCATCATCATCTCATCATGATATCATCAAGATATCATCATTATCATCTCATCATGATATCATCATCATCATCATCATCATCATCATCATCTCATCATGATATCATCATCATCATCATCATCATCTCATCATGATATCATCATCATCATCATCTCATCATGATATCATCATCATTATCATCATCATCACATCATTATATCATCATCATCATCATCATCATCTCATCATGATATCATCATCATCTCATCATGATATCATCATCATCTCATCACGATATCATCATCATCAGCTCATCATGGTATCATCATCATCTCATCATGATATCATCATCATCTCATCATTATATCATCATCATCATCATCTCATCATGATATCATCATCATCATCCTCATCATCATCTCATCATGATATCATCATCATCATCATCATCATAATCTCATCATGATATCATCATCATCATCATCTCATCATGTTATCATCATCATCATCTCACCATGATATCATCATCATCATCTCATCATGATATCATCATCATGATATCATCATCATCATCATCTCATCATGATATCATCATCATCATCTCATCATGATATCATCATCATTATATCATAATCATGACAACATCATCATCATTATCATCATCATCATCATCATCATCTCATCATGATATCATCATCATCTCATCATGATATCATCATCATCTCATCATGATATCATCATCATCTCATCACGATATCATCATCATCAGCTCATCATGATATCATCATCATCATCTCATCATATCATCAACATCATCTCATCATGATATCATCATCATCTCATCACGATATCATCATCATCAGCTCATCATGATATCATCATCATCTCATCATATCATCAAAATCATCTCATCATGATATCATCATCATCTCATCATGATATCATCATCATCATCATCATCATCATCATCTCATCATGATATCATCATCATCTTATCACGATATCATCATCATCATCATCATCATCATCAACTCATCATGATATCATCATCATCATCCTCTCATCATTATATCATCATCATCATCATCATCATCTCATCATGATATCATCATCATCATCTCATCATGATATCATCATCATCATCATCTCATCATGATATCATCATCATCATCATCTCATCATGATATTATCATCATCATCATCATCTCATCATAATATCATCATCATGATATCATCATTATCATCATCATCATCATATCATCATTATATCATCATCATCATCTCATCATGATATCATCATCATGATATCATCATCATCATCATCATCATCATCATCATCTCATCATGATATCATCATCATCATCTCATCATGATATCATCATCATCATCATCTCATCATGTTATCATCATCATCATCATCATCATCATCTCATCATGATATCATCATCATCTCATCATGATATCATCATCATCATCATCTCATCATGATATCATCATCATGATATCATCATCATCATCTCATCACGATATCATCATCATCAGCTCATCATGGTATCATCATCATCTCATCATGATATCATAATCATCTCATCATTATATCATCATCATCATCATCATCATCATCTCATCCTGATATCATCATCATCTCATCATGATATCATCATGATATCATCATTATCATCTCATCATTATATCATCATCATCATCATCATCATCATCATCATCATCTCATCATTATATCATCATCATCTCATCATGATATCATCATGATATCATCATCATCATCTCATCATGAAATCATCATCATCATCATCTCATCATGATATCATCATCATCATCATATCATCATGATATCATCATCATCTCATCATGATATCATCATCATCATCTCATCATGATATCATCATCATATCATCATCATGATATCATCATCATCATCTCATCATGATATCATCATCATCATCATCATCTCATCATGATATCATCATCATGATATCATCATCATTATCTTCATCATCTCAACATGATATCATCATCATGATATCATAATCATGATATCATCATCATCATCTCATCATGATATCATCATCATCTCATCATGATATCATCATCATCATCATCATCATCATCATCTCATCATGATATCATCATCATCTTATCACGATATCATCATCATCATCATCATCATCATCTCATCATGATATCATCATCATCATCTCATCATGATATCATCATCATGATATCATCATCATGATATCATCATCATCTTATCATGATATCATCATCATCATCATCATCATCATCATCTCATCATGATACCATCATCATCATCTCATCATGATATCATCATCATGATATCATCATCATCATCTCA
>JAYKOZ010000093.1:3137500-3162500 GCA_036172795.1 Pelodytes ibericus
TGACATCATCATCATCATCATCATCATCATCATCATCTCATCATGATATCATCATCATCTCATCATGATATCATCATCATCATCATCATCTCATCATGATATCATCATCATCTCATCATGATATCATCATCATGATATCATCATCATCTCATCACGATATCATCATCATCAGCTCATCATGATATCATCATCATCTCATCATATCATCAACATCATCTCATCATGATATCATCATCATGATATCATCATCATCATCATCATCATCATCACATCATGATATCATCATCATCTCATCATTATATCATCATCATCATCATCATCTCCTCATGATATCATCATCATCTCATCATGATATCATCATCATCTCATCATGATATCATCATCATCTCATCATGATATCATCATCATGATATCATCATCATCATCATCATCATCATCATCATCTCATCATGATATCATCATCATCATCTCATCATGATATCATCATCATCATCATCTCATCATGTTATCATCATCATCATCATCATCATCATCATCATCTCATCATGATATCATCATCATCATCATCATCATCATCATCATCATCATCATCATCATCATCTCATCATGATATCATCATCATGATATCATCATCATCATCATCATCATCTCATCATGATATCATCATCATGATATCATCATCATCATCATCACGATATCATCATCATCATCTCATCATGGTATCATCATCATCTCATCATATCATCAACATCATATCATCATCATGATATCATCATCATCATCTCATCATGATATCATCATCATCATCTCATCATTATATCATCATTATCATCATCATCTCATCATGATATCATCAAGATATCATCATTATCATCTCATCATGATATCATCATCATCATCATCATCATCATCATCATCTCATCATGATATCATCATCATCATCATCAGCTCATCATGATATCATCATCATCTCATCATATCATCAACATCATCTCATCATGATATCATCATCATGATATCATCATCATCATCATCATCATCTCATCATGATATCATCATCATCTCATCATTATATCATCATCATTATCATCATCTCCTCATGATATCATCATCATCTCATCATGATATCATCATCATCTCATCATGATATCATCATCATCTCATCATGATATCATCATCATGATATCATCATCATGATATCATCATCATCATCATCTCATCATGATATCATCATCATCTCATCATTATATCATCATCATCATCATCATCATCATCATCATCATCATCATCTCATCATGATATCATCATCATCATCTCATCATGATATCATCATCATCATCATCTCATCATGTTATCATCATCATCATCATCATCATCATCATCATCATCATCATCATCATCTCATCATGATAGCATCATCATCATCATCATCATCATCATCATCATCATCATCTCATCATGATATCATCATCATCATCATCATCATCTCATCATGATATCATCATCATGATATCATCATCATCATCATCATCTCATCACGATATCATCATCATCATCTCATCATGGTATCATCATCATCTCATCATATCATCAACATCATCTCATCATGATATCATCATCATGATATCATCATCATCATCTCATCATGATATCATCATCATCATCTCATCATTATATCATCATTATCATCATCATCTCATCATGATATCATCAAGATATCATCATTATCATCTCATCATGATATCATCATCATCATCATCATCATCATCATCATCATCTCATCATGATATCATCATCATCTCATCATTATATCATCATCATCATCATCATCATCTCCTCATGATATCATCATCATCTCATCATGATATCATCATCATCTCATCATGATATCATCATCATCTCATCATGATATCATCATCATGATATCATCATCATCATCATCTCATCATGATATCATCATCATCTCATCATTATATCATCATCATCATCATCATCATCATCATCATCATCTCATCATGATATCATCATCATCATCTCATCATGATATCATCATCATCTCATCATGTTATCATCATCATCATCATCATCTCATCATGATAGCATCATCATCATCATCATCATCATCATCATCATCATCATCATCATCATCATCTCATCATGATATCATCATCATGATATCATCATCATCATCATCATCATCTCATCATAATATCATCATCATCTCATCATTATATCATCATCATCATCATCATCATCTCCTCATGATATCATCATCATCTCATCATGATATCATCATCATCTCATCATGATATCATCATCATCTCATCATGATATCATCATCATGATATCATCATCATCATCATCTCATCATGATATCATCATCATCTCATCATTATATCATCATCATCATCATCATCATCATCTCATCATGATATCATCATCATCATCATCATCTCATCATGTTATCATCATCATCATCATCATCATCATCATCTCATCATGATATCATCATCATCATCATCATCATCATCATCATCATCATCATCATCATCTCATCATGATATCATCATCATGATATCATCATCATCATCATCATCATCATCATCATCATCTCATCATGATATCATCATCATGATATCATCATCATCATCATCTCATCACGATATCATCATCATCATCTCATCATGGTATCATCATCATCTCATCATATCATCAACATCATCTCATCATGATATCATCATCATGATATCATCATCATCATCTCATCATGATATCATCATCATCATCTCATCATTATATCATCATTATCATCATCATCTCATCATGATATCATCAAGATATCATCATTATCATCTCATCATGATATCATCATCATCATCATCATCATCATCATCATCATCATCATCATCATCATCTCATCATGATATCATCATCATCATCATCATCATCATCATCATCTCATCATGATATCATCATCATCATCATCTCATCATGATATCATCATCATCATCATCTCATCATGATATCATCATCATTATCATCATCATCACATCATTATATCATCATCATCATCTCATCATGATATCATCATCATCTCATCATGATATCATCATCATCTCATCGCGATATCATCATCATCAGCTCATCATGGTATCATCATCATCTCATCATGATATCATCATCATCTCATCATTATATCATCGTCATCATCATCTCATCATGATTTCATCATCATCTCATCATGATATCATCATCATCATCATCCTCATCATCATCTCATCATCATATCATCATCATCATCATCATCATCTCATCATGATATCATCATCATCATCATCATCTCATCATGTTATCATCATCATCATCATCTCACCATGATATCATCATCATCATCATCATCTCATCATGATATCATCATCATGATATCATCATCATCATCATCTCATCATGATATCATCATCATTATATCATAATCATGACATCATCATCATCATCATCATCATGATATCATCATCATCTCATCATGATATCATCATCATCATCTCATCATGATATCATCATCATCTCATCATGATATCATCATCATGATATCATCATCATCTCATCACGATATCATCATCAGCTCATCATGATATCATCATCATCTCATCATATCATCAACATCATCTCATCATGATATCATCATCATGATATCATCATCATCATCATCATCTCATCATGATATCATCATCATCATCATCATCATCATCATCATCATCATCATCATCTCATCATGATATCATCATCATCTCATCATGATATCATCATCATCTCATCATGATATCATCATCATGATATCATCATCATGATATCATCATCATCATCATCTCATCATGATATCATCATCATCTCATCATATCATCAACATCATCTCATCATGATATCATCATCATGATATCATCATCATCATCATCATCTCATCATTATATCATCATCATCATCATCATCTCCTCATGATATCATCATCATCTCATCATGATATCATCATCATCTCATCATGATATCATCATCATCTCATCATGATATCATCATCATGATATCATCATCATGATATCATCATCATCATCATCTCATCATGATATCATCATCATCTCATCATTATATCATCATCATCATCATCATCATCATCATCATCATCATCATCATCATCTCATCATGATATCATCATCATCATCTCATCATGATATCATCATCATCTCATCATGTTATCATCATCATCATCATCATCATCATCTCATCATGATAGCATCATCATCATCATCATCATCATCATCATCATCATCATCATCATCATCATCATCTCATCATGATATCATCATCATGATATCATCATCATCATCATCATCATCTCATCATGATATCATCATCATGATATCATCATCATCATCATCTCATCACGATATCATCATCATCATCTCATCATGGTATCATCATCATCTCATCATATCATCAACATCATCTCATCATGATATCATCATCATGATATCATCATCATCATCTCATCATGATATCATCATCATCATCTCATCATTATATCATCATTATCATCATCATCTCATCATGATATCATCAAGATATCATCATTATCATCTCATCATGATATCATCATCATCATCATCATCATCATCATCATCATCATCATCATCATCATCTCATCATGATATCATCATCATCATCATCATCATCATCATCATCTCATCATGATATCATCATCATCATCATCTCATCATGATATCATCATCATCATCATCTCATCATGATATCATCATCATTATCATCATCATCACATCATTATATCATCATCATCATCTCATCATGATATCATCATCATCTCATCATGGTATCATCATCATCTCATCACGATATCATCATCATCAGCTCATCATGGTATCATCATCATCTCATCATGATATCATCATCATCTCATCATTATATCATCGTCATCATCATCTCATCATGATTTCATCATCATCTCATCATGATATCATCATCATCATCATCCTCATCATCATCTCATCATCATATCATCATCATCATCATCATCATCATCATCATCATCTCACCATGATATCATCATCATCATCATCATCTCATCATGATGTCATCATCATGATATCATCATCATCATCATCTCATCATGATATCATCATCATTATATCATAATCATGACATCATCATCATCATCATCATCATGATATCATCATCATCATCATCATGATATCATCATCATCTCATCATGATATCATCATCATCTCATCATATCATCAACATCATCTCATCATGATATCATCATCATGATATCATCATCATCATCATCATCTCATCATTATATCATCATCATCATCATCATCTCCTCATGATATCATCATCATCTCATCATGATATCATCATCATCTCATCATGATATCATCATCATCTCATCATGATATCATCATCATGATATCATCATCATGATATCATCATCATCATCATCTCATCATGATATCATCATCATCTCATCATTATATCATCATCATCATCATCATCATCATCATCATCATCATCATCATCATCATCTCATCATGATATCATCATCATCATCTCATCATGATATCATCATCATCTCATCATGTTATCATCATCATCATCATCATCATCATCTCATCATGATAGCATCATCATCATCATCATCATCATCATCATCATCATCATCATCATCATCATCATCTCATCATGATATCATCATCATGATATCATCATCATCATCATCATCATCTCATCATGATATCATCATCATGATATCATCATCATCATCATCTCATCACGATATCATCATCATCATCTCATCATGGTATCATCATCATCTCATCATATCATCAACATCATCTCATCATGATATCATCATCATGATATCATCATCATCATCTCATCATGATATCATCATCATCATCTCATCATTATATCATCATTATCATCATCATCTCATCATGATATCATCAAGATATCATCATTATCATCTCATCATGATATCATCATCATCATCATCATCATCATCATCATCATCATCATCATCATCATCTCATCATGATATCATCATCATCATCATCATCATCATCATCATCTCATCATGATATCATCATCATCATCATCTCATCATGATATCATCATCATCATCATCTCATCATGATATCATCATCATTATCATCATCATCACATCATTATATCATCATCATCATCTCATCATGATATCATCATCATCTCATCATGGTATCATCATCATCTCATCACGATATCATCATCATCAGCTCATCATGGTATCATCATCATCTCATCATGATATCATCATCATCTCATCATTATATCATCGTCATCATCATCTCATCATGATTTCATCATCATCTCATCATGATATCATCATCATCATCATCCTCATCATCATCTCATCATCATATCATCATCATCATCATCATCATCATCATCATCATCTCACCATGATATCATCATCATCATCATCATCTCATCATGATGTCATCATCATGATATCATCATCATCATCATCTCATCATGATATCATCATCATTATATCATAATCATGACATCATCATCATCATCATCATCATGATATCATCATCATCTCATCATGATATCATCATCATCATCTCATCATGATATCATCATCATCTCATCATGATATCATCATCATGATATCATCATCATCTCATCACGATATCATCATCAGCTCATCATGATATCATCATCATCTCATCATATCATCAACATCATCTCATCATGATATCATCATCATGATATCATCATCATCATCATCATCTCATCATGATATCATCATCATAATCATCATCATCATCATCATCATCATCTCATCATGATATCATCATCATCTCATCATGATATCATCATCATCTCATCATGATATCATCATCATGATATCATCATCATGATATCATCATCATGATATCATCATCATCATCATCATCTCATCATTATATCATCATCATCATCATCATCTCCTCATGATATCATCATCATCTCATCATGATATCATCATCATCTCATCATGATATCATCATCATCTCATCATGATATCATCATCATGATATCATCATCATGATATCATCATCATCATCATCTCATCATGATATCATCATCATCTCATCATTATATCATCATCATCATCATCATCATCATCATCATCATCATCATCATCATCTCATCATGATATCATCATCATCATCTCATCATGATATCATCATCATCTCATCATGTTATCATCATCATCATCATCATCATCATCTCATCATGATAGCATCATCATCATCATCATCATCATCATCATCATCATCATCATCTCATCATGATATCATCATCATGATATCATCATCATCATCATCATCATCTCATCATGATATCATCATCATGATATCATCATCATCATCATCTCATCACGATATCATCATCATCATCTCATCATGGTATCATCATCATCTCATCATATCATCAACATCATCTCATCATGATATCATCATCATGATATCATCATCATCATCTCATCATGATATCATCATCATCATCTCATCATTATATCATCATTATCATCATCATCTCATCATGATATCATCAAGATATCATCATTATCATCTCATCATGATATCATCATCATCATCATCATCATCATCATCATCATCATCATCATCTCATCATGATATCATCATCATCATCATCATCATCTCATCATGATATCATCATCATCATCATCTCATCATGATATCATCATCATCATCATCTCATCATGATATCATCATCATTATCATCATCATCACATCATTATATCATCATCATCATCTCATCATGATATCATCATCATCTCATCATGGTATCATCATCATCTCATCACGATATCATCATCATCAGCTCATCATGGTATCATCATCATCTCATCATGATATCATCATCATCTCATCATTATATCATCGTCATCATCATCTCATCATGATTTCATCATCATCTCATCATGATATCATCATCATCATCATCCTCATCATCATCTCATCATCATATCATCATCATCATCATCATCATCATCATCTCATCATGATATCATCATCATCATCATCATCTCATCATGTTATCATCATCATCATCATCTCACCATGATATCATCATCATCATCATCATCTCATCATGATATCATCATCATGATATCATCATCATCATCATCTCATCATGATATCATCATCATTATATCATAATCATGACATCATCATCATCATCATCATCATCTCATCATGATATCATCACCATCTCATCATGATATCATCATCATCATCTCATCATGATATCATCATCATCTCATCATGATATCATCATCATGATATCATCATCATCTCATCACGATATCATCATCAGCTCATCATGATATCATCATCATCTCATCATATCATCAACATCATCTCATCATGATATCATCATCATGATATCATCATCATCATCATCATCTCATCATGATATCATCATCATCATCATCATCATCATCATCATCATCATCATCTCATCATGATATCATCATCATGATATCATCATCATCATCATCATCATCATCTCATCATGATATCATCATCATCATCATCTCATCATGATATCATCATCATCATCATCATCTCATAATAATATCATCATCATCTCATCATGATATCATCATCATCATCTCATCATGATATCATCATCATCATCTCATCATGATATCATCATCATCATCTCATCATGATATCATCATCATCATCATCATCTCATCATGATATCATCATCATCATCATCATCATCTCATCATAATATCATCATCATCTCATCATGATATCATCATCATCATCTCATCATGATATCATCATCATCATCTCATCATGATATCATCATCATCATCTCATCATGTTATCATCATCATCATCTCATCATGATATCATCATCATCATCATCTCATCATATCATCATCATGATATCATCATCATCATCATCATCATCTCATCATATCATCATCATGATATCATCATCATCTCATCATATCATATCATCATCATCATCATCTCATCATATCATCATCATGATATCATCATGATATCATCATCATCATCATCATCATCATCTCATCACGATATCATCATCATCATCTCATCATGGTATCATCATCATCTCATCATATCATCAACATCATCTCATCATGATATCATCATCATGATATCATCATCATCATCTCATCATGATATCATCATCATCATCTCATCATTATATCATCATTATCATCATCATCTCATCATGATATCATCAAGATATCATCATTATCATCTCATCATGATATCATCATCATCATCATCATCATCATCATCATCATCATCATCATATCATCATGATATCATCATCATCATCATCATCATCATCATCATCATCATCATCATCATCATCTCATCATGATATCATCATCATCATCATCATCTCATCATGATATCATCATCATCTCATCATAATATCATCATCATTATCATCATCATCACATCATTATATCATCATCATCATCATCATCATCTCATCATGATATCATCATCATCTCATCATGATATCATCATCATCTCACCACGATATCATCATCATCAGCTCATCATGGTATCATCATCATCTCATCATGATATCATCATCATCTCATCATTATATCATCATCATCATCATCTCATCATGATTTCATCATCATCTCATCATGATATCATCATCATCATCCTCATCATCATCTCATCATGATATCATCATCATCACCATCATCTCATCATGATATCATCATCATCATCATCTCATCATGTTATCATCATCATCATCATCTCACCATGATATCATCATCATCATCATCATCATCATCTCATCATGATATCATCATCATGATATCATCATCATCATCATCTCATCATCATCATCGTCTCATCATGATATCATCATCATTATCATCATCATCACATCATTATATCATCATCATCATCATCATCATCATCATCACATCATGATATCATCATCATCTCATCATGATATCATCATCATCTCATCACGATATCATCATCATCAGCTCATCATGGTATCATCATCATCTCCATCATCATCATCATCATCATAATCATCATCATCATCATCATCATCATCTCATCATGATATCATCATCATCACATCATGATATCATCATCATCATCATCATCTCATCATGATATCATCATCATCTCATCATGATATCATCATCATGATATCATCATCATGATATCATCATCATCTCATCACGATATCATCATCATCAGCTCATCATGATATCATCATCATCTCATCATATCATCAACATCATCTCATCATGATATCATCATCATGATATCATCATCATCATCATCATCTCATCATGATATCATCATCATCATCATCATCATCATCATCATCTCATCATTATATCATCATCATCTCATCATGACATCATCATCATCATCATCATCATCATCTCATCATGATATCATCATCATCATCTCATCATGATATCATCATCATCATCTCATCATAATATCATCATGATATCATCATCATCATCATCATCATCATCTCATCATATCATCATCATGATATCATCATCATCTCATCATATCATCATCATGATATCATCATCATCATCTCATCATATCATCATCATGATATCATCATGATATCATCATCATCATCATCATCATCATCATCATCATCATCATCATCATCATCTCATCATGATATCATCATCATGGTATCATCATCATATCATCATGATATCTTCATCATCTCATCATGATATCATCATCATCATCATCATCATCATCTCATCATATCATCATCATGATATCATCATCATCATCATCATCATCATCTCATCATATCATCATCATGATATCATCATCATCATCATCATCATCATCTCATCATGATATCATCATCATGATATCATCATCATGATATCATCATCATGATATCATCATCATGATATCATCATCATCATCATCATCATCATCTCATCATGATATCATCATCATCATCATCATCATCATCATCATCATCATCATCTCACCATGATATCATCATCATGATATCATCATCATTATCATCATCATCTTATCATGATATCATCATCATCATCATCATCATCTCATCATGATATCATCATAATCTCATCATGATATCATCAGCATCATCATCATAATCATCATCATCATCTTATCATGATATCATCATCATCTCATCATGATATCATCATCATGATATCATCATCATCATCTCATCATGATATCATCATCATCATCTCATCATGATATCATCATCATCATCTCATCATGTTATCATCATCATCTCATCATGATATCATCATCATCATCATCATCTCATCATATCATCATCATGATATCATCATCATCATCATCATCTCATGATATCATCATCATCATCATCTCATCATATCATCATCATGATATCATCATCATCTCATCATATCATCATCCTGATATCATCATCATCATCTCATCATATCATCATCATGATATCATCATGATATCATCATCATCATCATCATCATCATCATCATCTCATCATGATATCATCATCATCATCATCATCATCATCATCTCATCATGATATCATCATCATCATCATCATCATCATCATCATCATCATCATCATCTCATCATGATATCATCATCATCATCATCATCATCATCTCATCATCATCATCATCTCATCATGATATCATCATCATTATCATCATCATCACATCATTATATCATCATCATCATCTCATCATGATATCATCATCATCTCATCATGATATCATCATCATCTCATCACGATATCATCATCATCAGCTCATCATGGTATCATCATCATCTCATCATGATATCATCATCATCTCATCATTATATCATCATCATCATCATCTCATCATGATATCATCATCATCTCATCATGATATCATCATCATCATCCTCATCATCATCTCATCATGATATCATCATCATCATCATCTCATCATGTTATCATCATCATCATCTCACCATGATATCATCATCATCATCTCATCATGATATCATCATCATGATATCATCATCATCATCATCTCATCATGATATCATCATCATCATCTCATCATGATATCATCATCATTATATCATAATCATGACAACATCATCATCATCATCATCATCATCATCATCTCATCATGATATCATCATCATCTCATCATGATATCATCATCATCATCATCATCTCATCATGATATCATCATCATGATATCATCATCATCTCATCACGATATCATCATCATCAGCTCATCATGATATCATCATCATCTCATCATATCATCAACATCATCTCATCATGATATCATCATCATGATATCATCATCATCATCATCTCATCATGATATCATCATCATCTCATCATTATATCATCATCATCATCATCATCTCATCATGATATCATCATCATCTCATCATGATATCATCATCATCTCATCATGATATCATCATCATCATCATCATCATCTCATCATGATATCATCATCATCTTATCACGATATCATCATCATCATCATCATCATCTCATCATGATATCACCATCATCATCCTCTCATCATTATATCATCATCATCATCATCTCATCATGATATCATCATCATGATATCATCATCATCATCATCTCATCATGATATCATCATCATCATCATCTCATCATGATATCATCATCATCATCATCATCATCTCATCATGATATCATCATCATGATATCATCATTATCATCTCATCATTATATCATCATCATCATCATCATCTCATCATTATATCATCATCATCTCATCATGATATCATCATCATCATCTCATCATTATATCATCATCATCATCATCATCATCATCTCATCATGATATCATCATCATCATCATCTCATCATGTTATCATCATCATCATCATCATCATCATCATCTCATCATGATATCATCATCATCATCATCATCATCATCATCATCATCATCTCATCATGATATCATCATCATGATATCATCATCATCATCATCATCATCATCATCATCTCATCATGATATCATCATCATGATATCATCATCATCATCATCTCATCACGATATCATCATCATCATCTCATCATGGTATCATCATCATCTCATCATATCATCAACATCATCTCATCATGATATCATCATCATGATATCATCATCATCATCTCATCATGATATCATCATCATCATCTCATCATTATATCATCATTATCATCATCATCTCATCATGATATCATCAAGATATCATCATTATCATCTCATCATGATATCATCATCATCATCATCATCATCATCATCATCATCATCATCATCTCATCATGATATCATCATCATCATCATCATCATCATCATCATCTCATCATGATATCATCATCATCATCATCTCATCATGATATCATCATCATCATCATCTCATCATGATATCATCATCATTATCATCATCATCACATCATTATATCATCATCATCATCTCATCATGATATCATCATCATCTCATCATGATATCATCATCATCTCATCGCGATATCATCATCATCAGCTCATCATGGTATCATCATCATCTCATCATGATATCATCATCATCTCATCATTATATCATCGTCATCATCATCTCATCATGATTTCATCATCATCTCATCATGATATCATCATCATCATCATCCTCATCATCATCTCATCATCATATCATCATCATCATCATCATCATCTCATCATGATATCATCATCATCATCATCATCTCATCATGTTATCATCATCATCATCATCTCACCATGATATCATCATCATCATCATCATCTCATCATGATATCATCATCATGATATCATCATCATCATCATCTCATCATGATATCATCATCATTATATCATAATCATGACATCATCATCATCATCATCATCATGATATCATCATCATCTCATCATGATATCATCATCATCATCTCATCATGATATCATCATCATCTCATCATGATATCATCATCATGATATCATCATCATCTCATCACGATATCATCATCAGCTCATCATGATATCATCATCATCTCATCATATCATCAACATCATCTCATCATGATATCATCATCATGATATCATCATCATCATCATCATCTCATCATGATATCATCATCATCATCATCATCATCATCATCATCATCATCATCATCTCATCATGATATCATCATCATGATATCATCATCATCATCATCATCATCATCTCATCATGATATCATCATCATCATCATCTCATCATGGTATCATCATCATCTCATCATATCATCAACATCATCTCATCATGATATCATCATCATGATATCATCATCATCATCTCATCATGATATCATCATCATCATCTCATCATTATATCATCATTATCATCATCATCTCATCATGATATCATCAAGATATCATCATTATCATCTCATCATGATATCATCATCATCATCATCATCATCATCATCATCATCATCATCATCATATCATCATGATATCATCATCATCATCATCATCATCATCATCATCATCATCATCATCATCATCATCTCATCATGATATCATCATCATCATCATCATCTCATCATGATATCATCATCATCTCATCATAATATCATCATCATTATCATCATCATCACATCATTATATCATCATCATCATCATCATCATCTCATCATGATATCATCATCATCTCATCATGATATCATCATCATCTCACCACGATATCATCATCATCAGCTCATCATGGTATCATCATCATCTCATCATGATATCATCATCATCTCATCATTATATCATCATCATCATCATCTCATCATGATTTCATCATCATCTCATCATGATATCATCATCATCATCCTCATCATCATCTCATCATGATATCATCATCATCATCATCATCTCATCATGATATCATCATCATCATCATCTCATCATGTTATCATCATCATCATCATCTCACCATGATATCATCATCATCATCATCATCATCATCATCTCATCATGATATCATCATCATGATATCATCATCATCATCATCTCATCATCATCATCGTCTCATCATGATATCATCATCATTATCATCATCATCACATCATTATATCATCATCATCATCATCATCATCATCACATCATGATATCATCATCATCTCATCATGATATCATCATCATCTCATCACGATATCATCATCATCAGCTCATCATGGTATCATCATCATCTCCATCATCATCATCATCATCATAATCATCATCATCATCATCATCATCATCTCATCATGATATCATCATCATCACATCATGATATCATCATCATCATCATCATCTCATCATGATATCATCATCATCTCATCATGATATCATCATCATGATATCATCATCATGATATCATCATCATCTCATCACGATATCATCATCATCAGCTCATCATGATATCATCATCATCTCATCATATCATCAACATCATCTCATCATGATATCATCATCATGATATCATCATCATCATCTCATCATGGTATCATCATCATCTCATCATATCATCAACATCATCTCATCATGATATCATCATCATGATATCATCATCATCATCTCATCATGATATCATCATCATCATCTCATCATTATATCATCATTATCATCATCATCTCATCATGATATCATCAAGATATCATCATTATCATCTCATCATGATATCATCATCATCATCATCATCATCATCATCATCATCATCATCATATCATCATGATATCATCATCATCATCATCATCATCATCATCATCATCATCATCATCATCATCATCTCATCATGATATCATCATCATCATCATCATCTCATCATGATATCATCATCATCTCATCATAATATCATCATCATTATCATCATCATCACATCATTATATCATCATCATCATCATCATCATCTCATCATGATATCATCATCATCTCATCATGATATCATCATCATCTCACCACGATATCATCATCATCAGCTCATCATGGTATCATCATCATCTCATCATGATATCATCATCATCTCATCATTATATCATCATCATCATCATCTCATCATGATTTCATCATCATCTCATCATGATATCATCATCATCATCCTCATCATCATCTCATCATGATATCATCATCATCACCATCATCTCATCATGATATCATCATCATCATCATCTCATCATGTTATCATCATCATCATCATCTCACCATGATATCATCATCATCATCATCATCATCATCTCATCATGATATCATCATCATGATATCATCATCATCATCATCTCATCATCATCATCGTCTCATCATGATATCATCATCATTATCATCATCATCACATCATTATATCATCATCATCATCATCATCATCATCATCACATCATGATATCATCATCATCTCATCATGATATCATCATCATCTCATCACGATATCATCATCATCAGCTCATCATGGTATCATCATCATCTCCATCATCATCATCATCATCATAATCATCATCATCATCATCATCATCATCTCATCATGATATCATCATCATCACATCATGATATCATCATCATCATCATCATCTCATCATGATATCATCATCATCTCATCATGATATCATCATCATGATATCATCATCATGATATCATCATCATCTCATCACGATATCATCATCATCAGCTCATCATGATATCATCATCATCTCATCATATCATCAACATCATCTCATCATGATATCATCATCATGATATCATCATCATCATCATCATCTCATCATGATATCATCATCATCATCATCATCATCATCATCATCTCATCATTATATCATCATCATCTCATCATGACATCATCATCATCATCATCATCATCATCTCATCATGATATCATCATCATCATCTCATCATGATATCATCATCATCATCTCATCATAATATCATCATGATATCATCATCATCATCATCATCATCATCTCATCATATCATCATCATGATATCATCATCATCTCATCATATCATCATCATGATATCATCATCATCATCTCATCATATCATCATCATGATATCATCATGATATCATCATCATCATCATCATCATCATCATCATCATCATCATCATCATCATCATCTCATCATGATATCATCATCATGGTATCATCATCATATCATCATGATATCTTCATCATCTCATCATGATATCATCATCATCATCATCATCATCATCTCATCATATCATCATCATGATATCATCATCATCATCATCATCATCATCTCATCATATCATCATCATGATATCATCATCATCATCATCATCATCATCTCATCATGATATCATCATCATGATATCATCATCATGATATCATCATCATGATATCATCATCATCATCATCATCATCATCTCATCATGATATCATCATCATCATCATCATCATCATCATCATCATCTCACCATGATATCATCATCATGATATCATCATCATTATCATCATCATCTTATCATGATATCATCATCATCATCATCATCATCTCATCATGATATCATCATAATCTCATCATGATATCATCAGCATCATCATCATAATCATCATCATCATCTTATCATGATATCATCATCATCTCATCATGATATCATCATCATGATATCATCATCATCATCTCATCATGATATCATCATCATCATCTCATCATGATATCATCATCATCATCTCATCATGTTATCATCATCATCTCATCATGATATCATCATCATCATCATCATCTCATCATATCATCATCATGATATCATCATCATCATCATCATCTCATGATATCATCATCATCATCATCTCATCATATCATCATCATGATATCATCATCATCTCATCATATCATCATCCTGATATCATCATCATCATCTCATCATATCATCATCATGATATCATCATGATATCATCATCATCATCATCATCATCATCATCATCATCTCATCATGATATCATCATCATCATCATCATCATCATCATCATCTCATCATGATATCATCATCATCATCATCATCATCATCATCATCATCATCATCATCTCATCATGATATCATCATCATCATCATCATCATCATCTCATCATCATCATCATCTCATCATGATATCATCATCATTATCATCATCATCACATCATTATATCATCATCATCATCTCATCATGATATCATCATCATCTCATCATGATATCATCATCATCTCATCACGATATCATCATCATCAGCTCATCATGGTATCATCATCATCTCATCATGATATCATCATCATCTCATCATTATATCATCATCATCATCATCTCATCATGATATCATCATCATCTCATCATGATATCATCATCATCATCCTCATCATCATCTCATCATGATATCATCATCATCATCATCTCATCATGTTATCATCATCATCATCTCACCATGATATCATCATCATCATCTCATCATGATATCATCATCATGATATCATCATCATCATCATCTCATCATGATATCATCATCATCATCTCATCATGATATCATCATCATTATATCATAATCATGACAACATCATCATCATCATCATCATCATCATCATCTCATCATGATATCATCATCATCTCATCATGATATCATCATCATCATCATCATCTCATCATGATATCATCATCATGATATCATCATCATCTCATCACGATATCATCATCATCAGCTCATCATGATATCATCATCATCTCATCATATCATCAACATCATCTCATCATGATATCATCATCATGATATCATCATCATCATCATCTCATCATGATATCATCATCATCTCATCATTATATCATCATCATCATCATCATCTCATCATGATATCATCATCATCTCATCATGATATCATCATCATCTCATCATGATATCATCATCATCATCATCATCATCTCATCATGATATCATCATCATCTTATCACGATATCATCATCATCATCATCATCATCTCATCATGATATCACCATCATCATCCTCTCATCATTATATCATCATCATCATCATCTCATCATGATATCATCATCATGATATCATCATCATCATCATCTCATCATGATATCATCATCATCATCATCTCATCATGATATCATCATCATCATCATCATCATCTCATCATGATATCATCATCATGATATCATCATTATCATCTCATCATTATATCATCATCATCATCATCATCTCATCATTATATCATCATCATCTCATCATGATATCATCATCATCATCTCATCATTATATCATCATCATCATCATCATCATCATCTCATCATGATATCATCATCATCATCATCTCATCATGTTATCATCATCATCATCATCATCATCATCATCTCATCATGATATCATCATCATCATCATCATCATCATCATCATCATCATCTCATCATGATATCATCATCATGATATCATCATCATCATCATCATCATCATCATCATCTCATCATGATATCATCATCATGATATCATCATCATCATCATCTCATCACGATATCATCATCATCATCTCATCATGGTATCATCATCATCTCATCATATCATCAACATCATCTCATCATGATATCATCATCATGATATCATCATCATCATCTCATCATGATATCATCATCATCATCTCATCATTATATCATCATTATCATCATCATCTCATCATGATATCATCAAGATATCATCATTATCATCTCATCATGATATCATCATCATCATCATCATCATCATCATCATCATCATCATCATCTCATCATGATATCATCATCATCATCATCATCATCATCATCATCTCATCATGATATCATCATCATCATCATCTCATCATGATATCATCATCATCATCATCTCATCATGATATCATCATCATTATCATCATCATCACATCATTATATCATCATCATCATCTCATCATGATATCATCATCATCTCATCATGATATCATCATCATCTCATCGCGATATCATCATCATCAGCTCATCATGGTATCATCATCATCTCATCATGATATCATCATCATCTCATCATTATATCATCGTCATCATCATCTCATCATGATTTCATCATCATCTCATCATGATATCATCATCATCATCATCCTCATCATCATCTCATCATCATATCATCATCATCATCATCATCATCTCATCATGATATCATCATCATCATCATCATCTCATCATGTTATCATCATCATCATCATCTCACCATGATATCATCATCATCATCATCATCTCATCATGATATCATCATCATGATATCATCATCATCATCATCTCATCATGATATCATCATCATTATATCATAATCATGACATCATCATCATCATCATCATCATGATATCATCATCATCTCATCATGATATCATCATCATCATCTCATCATGATATCATCATCATCTCATCATGATATCATCATCATGATATCATCATCATCTCATCACGATATCATCATCAGCTCATCATGATATCATCATCATCTCATCATATCATCAACATCATCTCATCATGATATCATCATCATGATATCATCATCATCATCATCATCTCATCATGATATCATCATCATCATCATCATCATCATCATCATCATCATCATCATCTCATCATGATATCATCATCATGATATCATCATCATCATCATCATCATCATCTCATCATGATATCATCATCATCATCATCTCATCATGGTATCATCATCATCTCATCATATCATCAACATCATCTCATCATGATATCATCATCATGATATCATCATCATCATCTCATCATGATATCATCATCATCATCTCATCATTATATCATCATTATCATCATCATCTCATCATGATATCATCAAGATATCATCATTATCATCTCATCATGATATCATCATCATCATCATCATCATCATCATCATCATCATCATCATCATCATATCATCATGATATCATCATCATCATCATCATCATCATCATCATCATCATCATCATCATCATCATCTCATCATGATATCATCATCATCATCATCATCTCATCATGATATCATCATCATCTCATCATAATATCATCATCATTATCATCATCATCACATCATTATATCATCATCATCATCATCATCTCATCATGATATCATCATCATCTCATCATGATATCATCATCATCTCACCACGATATCATCATCATCAGCTCATCATGGTATCATCATCATCTCATCATGATATCATCATCATCTCATCATTATATCATCATCATCATCATCTCATCATGATTTCATCATCATCTCATCATGATATCATCATCATCATCCTCATCATCATCTCATCATGATATCATCATCATCATCATCATCTCATCATGATATCATCATCATCATCATCTCATCATGTTATCATCATCATCATCATCTCACCATGATATCATCATCATCATCATCATCATCATCTCATCATGATATCATCATCATGATATCATCATCATCATCATCTCATCATCATCATCGTCTCATCATGATATCATCATCATTATCATCATCATCACATCATTATATCATCATCATCATCATCATCATCATCACATCATGATATCATCATCATCTCATCATGATATCATCATCATCTCATCACGATATCATCATCATCAGCTCATCATGGTATCATCATCATCTCCATCATCATCATCATCATCATAATCATCATCATCATCATCATCATCATCTCATCATGATATCATCATCATCACATCATGATATCATCATCATCATCATCATCTCATCATGATATCATCATCATCTCATCATGATATCATCATCATGATATCATCATCATGATATCATCATCATCTCATCACGATATCATCATCATCAGCTCATCATGATATCATCATCATCTCATCATATCATCAACATCATCTCATCATGATATCATCATCATGATATCATCATCATCATCTCATCATGGTATCATCATCATCTCATCATATCATCAACATCATCTCATCATGATATCATCATCATGATATCATCATCATCATCTCATCATGATATCATCATCATCATCTCATCATTATATCATCATTATCATCATCATCTCATCATGATATCATCAAGATATCATCATTATCATCTCATCATGATATCATCATCATCATCATCATCATCATCATCATCATCATCATCATATCATCATGATATCATCATCATCATCATCATCATCATCATCATCATCATCATCATCATCATCATCATCTCATCATGATATCATCATCATCATCTCATCATGATATCATCATCATCTCATCATAATATCATCATCATTATCATCATCATCACATCATTATATCATCATCATCATCATCATCATCTCATCATGATATCATCATCATCTCATCATGATATCATCATCATCTCACCACGATATCATCATCATCAGCTCATCATGGTATCATCATCATCTCATCATGATATCATCATCATCTCATCATTATATCATCATCATCATCATCTCATCATGATTTCATCATCATCTCATCATGATATCATCATCATCATCCTCATCATCATCTCATCATGATATCATCATCATCACCATCATCTCATCATGATATCATCATCATCATCATCTCATCATGTTATCATCATCATCATCATCTCACCATGATATCATCATCATCATCATCATCATCATCTCATCATGATATCATCATCATGATATCATCATCATCATCATCTCATCATCATCATCGTCTCATCATGATATCATCATCATTATCATCATCATCACATCATTATATCATCATCATCATCATCATCATCATCATCATCACATCATGATATCATCATCATCTCATCATGATATCATCATCATCTCATCACGATATCATCATCATCAGCTCATCATGGTATCATCATCATCTCCATCATCATCATCATCATCATAATCATCATCATCATCATCATCATCATCTCATCATGATATCATCATCATCACATCATGATATCATCATCATCATCATCATCTCATCATGATATCATCATCATCTCATCATGATATCATCATCATGATATCATCATCATGATATCATCATCATCTCATCACGATATCATCATCATCAGCTCATCATGATATCATCATCATCTCATCATATCATCAACATCATCTCATCATGATATCATCATCATGATATCATCATCATCATCATCATCTCATCATGATATCATCATCATCATCATCATCATCATCATCATCTCATCATTATATCATCATCATCTCATCATGACATCATCATCATCATCATCATCATCATCTCATCATGATATCATCATCATCATCTCATCATGATATCATCATCATCATCTCATCATAATATCATCATGATATCATCATCATCATCATCATCATCATCTCATCATATCATCATCATGATATCATCATCATCTCATCATATCATCATCATGATATCATCATCATCATCTCATCATATCATCATCATGATATCATCATGATATCATCATCATCATCATCATCATCATCATCATCATCATCATCATCATCATCTCATCATGATATCATCATCATGGTATCATCATCATATCATCATGATATCTTCATCATCTCATCATGATATCATCATCATCATCATCATCATCATCTCATCATATCATCATCATGATATCATCATCATCATCATCATCATCATCTCATCATATCATCATCATGATATCATCATCATCATCATCATCATCATCTCATCATGATATCATCATCATGATATCATCATCATGATATCATCATCATGATATCATCATCATCATCATCATCATCATCTCATCATGATATCATCATCATCATCATCATCATCATCATCATCATCTCACCATGATATCATCATCATGATATCATCATCATTATCATCATCATCTTATCATGATATCATCATCATCATCATCATCATCTCATCATGATATCATCATAATCTCATCATGATATCATCAGCATCATCATCATAATCATCATCATCATCTTATCATGATATCATCATCATCTCATCATGATATCATCATCATGATATCATCATCATCATCTCATCATGATATCATCATCATCATCTCATCATGATATCATCATCATCATCTCATCATGTTATCATCATCATCTCATCATGATATCATCATCATCATCATCATCTCATCATATCATCATCATGATATCATCATCATCATCATCATCTCATGATATCATCATCATCATCATCTCATCATATCATCATCATGATATCATCATCATCTCATCATATCATCATCCTGATATCATCATCATCATCTCATCATATCATCATCATGATATCATCATGATATCATCATCATCATCATCATCATCATCATCATCATCTCATCATGATATCATCATCATCATCATCATCATCATCATCTCATCATGATATCATCATCATCATCATCATCATCATCATCATCATCATCATCATCATCTCATCATGATATCATCATCATCATCATCATCATCATCATCTCATCATCATCATCATCTCATCATGATATCATCATCATTATCATCATCATCACATCATTATATCATCATCATCATCTCATCATGATATCATCATCATCTCATCATGATATCATCATCATCTCATCACGATATCATCATCATCAGCTCATCATGGTATCATCATCATCTCATCATGATATCATCATCATCTCATCATTATATCATCATCATCATCATCTCATCATGATATCATCATCATCTCATCATGATATCATCATCATCATCCTCATCATCATCTCATCATGATATCATCATCATCATCATCTCATCATGTTATCATCATCATCATCTCACCATGATATCATCATCATCATCTCATCATGATATCATCATCATG
>JAYKOZ010000093.1:3167500-3177500 GCA_036172795.1 Pelodytes ibericus
ATCTCATCATATCATCATCATGATATCATCATCATCATCATCATCATCATCTCATCATGATATCATCATCATGATATCATCATCATGATATCATCATCATGATATCATCATCATCATCATCATCTCATCATGATATCATCATCATCATCATCATCATCATCATCATCATCTCACCATGATATCATCATCATGATATCATCATCATTATCATCATCATCATCATCTTATCATGATATCATCATCATCATCATCATCATCATCATCATCTCATCATGATATCATCATAATCTCATCATGATATCATCAGCATCATCATCATAATCATCATCATCATATCATCATCATCTCATCATGATATCATCATCATGATATCATCATCATCATCTCATTATGATATCATCATCATCATCTCATCATGATATCATCATCATCATCTCATCATGTTATCATCATCATCTCATCATGATATCATCATCATCATCATCATCTCATCATATCATCATCATGATATCATCATCATCATCATCTCATGATATCATCATCATCATCATCATCTCATCATATCATCATCATGATATCATCATCATCTCATCATATCATCATCATGATATCATCATCATCATCTCATCATATCATCATCATGATATCAACATGATATCATCATCATCATCATCATCATCATCATCATCTCATCATGATATCATCATCATCATCATCATCTCATCATGATATCATCATCATCATCATCATCATCATCATCTCATCATGATATCATCATCATCATCATCATCATCTCATCATGATATCATCATCATCATCATCTCATCATGATATCATCATCATCTCATCATGATATCATCATCATTATCATCATCATCACATCATTATATCATCATCATCATCATCATCATCATCATCATCTCATCATGATATCATCATCATCTCATCATGATATCATCATCATCTCATCACGATATCATCATCAGCTCATCATGGTATCATCATCATCTCATCATGATATCATCATCATCTCATCATTATATCATCATCATCATCATCTCATCATGATATCATCATCATCTCATCATGATATCATCATCATCATCCTCATCATCATCTCATCATGATATCATCATCATCATCATCATCATCATCTCATCATGATATCATCATCATCATCATCTCATCATGTTATCATCATCATCATCTCACCATGATATCATCATCATCATCATCATCTCATCATGTTATCATCATCATCATCTCACCATGATATCATCATCATCATCTCATCATGATATCATCATCATGATATCATCATCATCTCATCATGATATCATCATCATCATCATCTCATCATGATATCATCATCATTATATCATAATCATGACAAAATCATCATCATCATCATCATCATCTCATCATGATATCATCATCATCTCATCATGATATCATCATCATCATCATCATCTCATCATGATATCATCATCATCTCATCATGATATCATCATCATGATATCATCATCATCTCATCACGATATCATCATCATCAGCTCATCATGATATCATCATCATCTCATCATATCATCAACATCATCTCATCATGATATCATCATCATGATATCATCATCATCTCATCATTATATCATCATCATCATCATCATCTCATCATGATATCATCATCATCTCATCATGATATCATCATCATCTCATCATGATATCATCATCATCATCATCATCATCTCATCATGATATCATCATCATCTTATCACGATATCATCATCATCATCATCATCATCATCATCATCTCATCATGATATCACCATCATCATCCTCTCATCATTATATCATCATCATCATCATCTCATCATGATATCATCATCATGATATCATCATCATCATCTCATCATGATATCATCATCATCATCATCTCATCATGATATCATCATCATCATCATCTCATCATATCATCATCATCTCATCATGATATCATCATCATCATCCTCATCATCATCTCATCATGATATCATCATCATCATCATCATCATCATCTCATCATGATATCATCATCATCATCATCTCATCATGTTATCATCATCATCATCATCTCACCATGATATCACCATCATCATCTCATCATGATATCATCATCATGATATCATCATCATCATCATCTCATCATGATATCATCATCATCATCATCATCTCATCATGATATCATCATCATTATATCATAATCATGACATCATCATCATCATCATCATCATCATCATCTCATCATGATATCATCATCATCATCATCTCATCATGATATCATCATCATCTCATCATGATATCATCATCATGATATCATCATCATCTCATCACGATATCATCATCATCAACTCATCATGATATCATCATGATATCATCATCATCTCATCATATCATCAACATCATCTCATCATGATATCATCATCATGATATCATCATCATCATCATCATCTCATCATGATATCATCATCATCTCATCATTATATCATCATCATCATCATCATCATCATCTCCTCATGATATCATCATCATCTCATCATGATATCATCATCATCTCATCATGATATCATCATCATCTCATCGTGATATCATCATCATGATATCATCATCATCATCATCTCATCATGATATCATCATCATCTCATCATTATCATCATCATCTCATCATGATATCATCATCATCATCATCTCATCATGTTATCATCATCATCTTCATCATCATCATCATCTCATCATGATATCACCATCATCATCCTCTCATCATTATATCATCATCATCATCATCTCATCATGATATCATCATCATGATATCATCATCATCATCATCTCATCATGATATCATCATCATGATATCATCATCATCATCATCTCATCATGATATCATCATCATCATCATCATCTCATCATGATATCATCATCATTATATCATAATCATGACATCATCATCATCATCATCATCATCATCATCATCATCATCATCATCATCTCATCATGATATCATCATCATCTCATCATGATATCATCATCATCATCATCATCTCATCATGATATCATCATCATCATCATCATCATCTCATCATCATGATATCATCATCATCTCATCACAATATCATCATCATCAGCTCATCATGATATCATCATCATCTCATCATATCATCAACATCATCTCATCATGATATCATCATCATGATATCATCATCATCATCTCATCATGATATCATCATCATCTCATCATTATATCATCATCATCATCATCAATATCTCCTCATGATATCATCATCATCATCTCATCATGATATCATCATCATCTCATCATGATATCATCATCATGATATCATCATCATCATCTCATCATGATATCATCATCATCTCATCATTATATCATCATCATCATCATCATCATCATCTCATCATGATATCATCATCATCATCTCATCATGATATCATCATCATCATCATCTCATCATGTTATCATCATCATCATCATCATCATCTCATCATGATATTATCATCATCATCATCATCATCATCATCATCTCATCATGATATCATCATCATGATATCATCATCATCATCATCATCTCATCATGATATCATCATCATGATATCATCATCATCATCATCTCATCACGATATCATCATCATCATCTCATCATGGTATCATCATCATCTCATCATATCATCAACATCATCTCATCATGATATCATCATCATGATATCATCATCATCATCTCATCATGATATCATCATCATCATCTCATCATTATATCATCATTATCATCATCATCTCATCATGATATCATCAAGATATCATCATTATCATCTCATCATGATATCATCATCATCATCATCATCATCATCATCATCATCTCATCATGATATCATCATCATCATCATCATCATGATATCATCATCATCATCATCATCATCATCATCATCTCATCATGATATCATCTCATCATGATATCATCATCATTATCATCATCATCACATCATTATATCATCATCATCATCATCATCTCATCATGATATCATCATCATCTCATCATGATATCATCATCATCTCATCACGATATCATCATCATCAGCTCATCATGGTATCATCATCATCTCATCATGATATCATCATCATCTCATCATTATATCATCATCATCATCATCTCATCATGATATCATCATCATCTCATCATGATATCATCATCATCATCCTCATCATCATCTCATCATGATATCATCATCATCATCATCATCATCATCTCATCATGATATCATCATCATCATCATCTCATCATGTTATCATCATCATCATCATCATCATCTCACCATGATATCATCATCATCATCTCATCATGATATCATCATCATGATATCATCATGATATCATCATCATGATATCATCATCATCATCATCTCATCATGATATCATCATCATCATCATCATCATCTCATCATGATATCATCATCATTATATCATAATCATGACATCATCATCATCATCATCATCATCATCATCATCATCTCATCATGATATCATCATCATCTCATCATGATATCATCATCATCATCATCATCTCATCATGATATCATCATCATCTCATCATGATATCATCATCATGATATCATCATCATCTCATCACGATATCATCATCATCAGCTCATCATGATATCATCATCATCTCATCATATCATCAACATCATCTCATCATGATATCATCATCATGATATCATCATCATCATCATCATCATCTCATCATGATATCATCATCATCTCATCATTATATCATCATCATCATCATCATCATCTCCTCATGATATCATCATCATCTCATCATGATATCATCATCATCTCATCATGATATCATCATCATCTCATCACGATATCATCATCATCAGCTCATCATGGTATCATCATCATCTCATCATGATATCATCATCATCTCATCATTATATCATCGTCATCATCATCTCATCATGATTTCATCATCATCTCATCATGATATCATCATCATCATCATCCTCATCATCATCTCATCATGATATCATCATCATCATCATCATCATCATCATCTCATCATGATATCATCATCATCATCATCATCTCATCATGTTATCATCATCATCATCATCTCACCATGATATTATCATCATCATCATCATCATCTCATCATGATATCATCATCATCATCTCATCATGATATCATCATCATTATATCATAATCATGACATCATGATATCATCATCATGATATCATCATCATCTCATCATGATATCATCATCATCTCATCATGATATCATCATCATCATCATCATCTCATCATGATATCATCATCATCTCATCATGATATCATCATCATGATATCATCATCATCTCATCACGATATCATCATCAGCTCATCATGATATCATCATCATCTCATCATATCATCAACATCATCTCATCATGATATCATCATCATGATATCATCATCATCTCATCATATCATCAACATCATCTCATCATGATATCATCATCATGATATCATCATCATCATCATCATCTCATCATGATATCACCATCATCATCATCATCATCATCATCATCATCTCATCACGATATCATCATCATCAGCTCATCATGGTATCATCATCATCTCATCATGATATCATCATCATCTCATCATTATATCATCGTCATCATCATCTCATCATGATTTCATCATCATCTCATCATGATATCATCATCATCATCCTCATCATCATCTCATCATGATATCATCATCATCATCATCATCATCATCTCATCATGATATCATCATCATCATCATCTCATCATGTTATCATCATCATCATCATCTCACCATGATATTATCATCATCATCATCATCTCATCATGATATCATCATCATGATATCATCATCATCATCATCTCATCATGATATCATCATCATCATCTCATCATGATATCATCATCATCTCATCATGATATCATCATCATCTCATCATGATATCATCATCATGATATCATCATCATCATCATCTCATCACGATATCATCATCATCAGCTCATCATGGTATCATCATCATCTCATCATGATATCATCATCATCTCATCATTATATCATCATCATCATCATCATCATCATCTCATCCTGATATCATCATCATCTCATCATGATATCATCATCATCTCATCATGATATCATCATCATCATCATCATCATCTCATCATGATATCATCATCATGATATCATCATCATCATCATCATCATCTCATCATGATATCATCATCATCTCATCATTATATCATCATCATCATCATCATCTCCTCATGATATCATCATCATCTCATCATGATATCATCATCATCTCATCATGATATCATCATCATCTCATCACGATATCATCATCATCAGCTCATCATGGTATCATCATCATCTCATCATGATATCATCATCATCTCATCATTATATCATCGTCATCATCATCTCATCATGATTTCATCATCATCTCATCATGATATCATCATCATCATCATCCTCATCATCATCTCATCATGATATCATCATCATCATCATCATCATCATCATCTCATCATGATATCATCATCATCATCATCTCATCATGTTATCATCATCATCATCATCTCACCATGATATTATCATCATCATCATCATCATCTCATCATGATATCATCATCATCATCTCATCATGATATCATCATCATTATATCATAATCATGACATCATGATATCATCATCATGATATCATCATCATCTCATCATGATATCATCATCATCTCATCATGATATCATCATCATCATCATCATCTCATCATGATATCATCATCATCTCATCATGATATCATCATCATGATATCATCATCATCTCATCACGATATCATCATCAGCTCATCATGATATCATCATCATCTCATCATATCATCAACATCATCTCATCATGATATCATCATCATGATATCATCATCATCTCATCATATCATCAACATCATCTCATCATGATATCATCATCATGATATCATCATCATCATCATCATCTCATCATGATATCACCATCATCATCATCATCATCATCATCATCTCATCACGATATCATCATCATCAGCTCATCATGGTATCATCATCATCTCATCATGATATCATCATCATCTCATCATTATATCATCGTCATCATCATCTCATCATGATTTCATCATCATCTCATCATGATATCATCATCATCATCCTCATCATCATCTCATCATGATATCATCATCATCATCATCATCATCATCTCATCATGATATCATCATCATCATCATCTCATCATGTTATCATCATCATCATCATCTCACCATGATATTATCATCATCATCATCATCTCATCATGATATCATCATCATGATATCATCATCATCATCATCTCATCATGATATCATCATCATCATCTCATCATGATATCATCATCATCTCATCATGATATCATCATCATCTCATCATGATATCATCATCATGATATCATCATCATCATCATCTCATCACGATATCATCATCATCAGCTCATCATGGTATCATCATCATCTCATCATGATATCATCATCATCTCATCATTATATCATCATCATCATCATCATCATCATCTCATCCTGATATCATCATCATCTCATCATGATATCATCATCATCTCATCATGATATCATCATCATCATCATCATCATCTCATCATGATATCATCATCATCTTATCACGATATCATCATCATCATCATCATCATCATCATCTCATCATGATATCACCATCATCATCCTCTCATCATTATATCATCATCATCATCATCTCATCATGATATCATCATCATGATATCATCATCATCATCTCATCATGATATCATCATCATCATCATCTCATCATGATATCATCATCATCATCATCTCATCATGATATCATCATCATCTCATCATGATATCATCATCATCATCCTCATCATCATCTCATCATGATATCATCATCATCATCATCATCATCATCTCATCATGATATCATCATCATCATCATCTCATCATGTTATCATCATCATCATCATCTCACCATGATATCACCATCATCATCTCATCATGATATCATCATCATGATATCATCATCATCATCATCTCATCATGATATCATCATCATCATCATCATCTCATCATGATATCATCATCATTATATCATAATCATGACATCATCATCATCATCATCATCATCATCATCATCATCATCATCTCATCATGATATCATCATCATCATCATCTCATCATGATATCATCATCATGATATCATCATCATCTCATCACGATATCATCATCATCAACTCATCATGATATCATCATGATATCATCATCATCTCATCATATCATCAACATCATCTCATCATGATATCATCATCATGATATCATCATCATCATCTCATCATGATATCATCATCATCTCATCATTATATCATCATCATCATCATCATCATCATCTCCTCATGATATCATCATCATCTCATCATGATATCATCATCATCTCATCATGATATCATCATCATCTCATCGTGATATCATCATCATGATATCATCATCATCATCATCTCATCATGATATCATCATCATCTCATCATTATATCATCATCATCATCATCATCATTATCATCATCATCTCATCATGATATCATCATCATCATCATCTCATCATGTTATCATCATCATCATCATCATCATCATCATCATCATCTCATCATGATATCACCATCATCATCCTCTCATCATTATATCATCATCATCATCTCATCATGATATCATCATCATGATATCATCATCATCATCTCATCATGATATCATCATCATCATCATCTCATCATGATATCATCATCATCATCATCTCATCATGATATCATCATCATCTCATCATGATATCATCATCATCATCCTCATCATCATCTCATCATGATATCATCATCATCATCATCATCATCATCATCTCATCATGATATCATCATCCTCATCATCTCATCATGTTATCATCATCATCATCATCTCACCATGATATCACCATCATCATCTCATCATGATATCATCATCATGATATCATCATCATCATCATCTCATCATGATATCATCATCATCATCATCATCTCATCATGATATCATCATCATTATATCATAATCATGACATCATCATCATCATCATCATCATCATCATCATCATCATCATCTCATCATGATATCATCATCATCTCATCATGATATCATCATCATCATCATCATCTCATCATGATATCATCATCATCATCATCATCTCATCATCATGATATCATCATCATCTCATCACAATATCATCATCATCAGCTCATCATGATATCATCATCATCTCATCATATCATCAACATCATCTCATCATGATATCATCATCATGATATCATCATCATCATCATCATCATCTCATCATGATATCATCATCATCTCATCATTATATCATCATCATCATCATCAATATCTCCTCATGATATCATCATCATCATCTCATCATGATATCATCATCATCTCATCATGATATCATCATCATGATATCATCATCATCATCATCTCATCATGATATCATCATCATCTCATCATTATATCATCATCATCATCATCATCATCATCTCATCATGATATCATCATCATCATCTCATCATGATATCATCATCATCATCATCTCATCATGTTATCATCATCATCATCATCATCTCATCATGATATTATCATCATCATCATCATCATCATCATCATCATCATCATCATCATCTCATCATGATATCATCATCATGATATCATCATCATCATCATCATCTCATCATGATATCATCATCATGATATCATCATCATCATCATCTCATCACGATATCATCATCATCATCTCATCATGGTATCATCATCATCTCATCATATCATCAACATCATCTCATCATGATATCATCATCATGATATCAT
>JAYKOZ010000093.1:3182500-3215000 GCA_036172795.1 Pelodytes ibericus
CATCTCATCATGATATCATCATCATCATCTCATCATGATATCATCATCATCTCATCATGATATCATCATCATGATATCATCATCATGATATCATCATCATCTCATCACGATATCATCATCATCAGCTCATCATGATATCATCATCATCTCATCATATCATCAACATCATCTCATCATGATACCATCATCATGATATCATCATCATCATCATCATCTCATCATGATATCATCATCATCATCATCATCATCATCATCATCATCTCATCATTATATCATCATCATCTCATCATGATATCATCATCATCATCATCATCATCATCATCATCTCATCATGATATCATCATCATCATCTCATCATGATATCATCATCATCATCATCTCATCATAATATCATCATGATATCATCATCATCATCATCATCTCATCATATCATCATCATGATATCATCATCATCTCATCATATCATCATCATGATATCATCATCATCATCATCTCATCATATCATCATCATGATATCATCATGATATCATCATCATCATCATCATCATCATCATCATCATCATCATCATCATCTCATCATGATATCATCATCATGGTATCATCATCATATCATCATGATATCTTCATCATCTCATCATGATATCATCATCATCATCATCATCATCATCTCATCATATCATCATCATGATATCATCATCATCATCATCATCATCATCATCATCATCATCATCATCATCATCTCATCATATCATCATCATGATATCATCATCATCATCATCATCATCTCATCATGATATCATCATCATGATATCATCATCATGATATCATCATCATGATATCATCATCATCATCATCATCATCTCATCATGATATCATCATCATCATCATCATCATCATCATCATCTCACCATGATATCATCATCATGATATCATCATCATTATCATCATCATCATCATCTTATCATGATATCATCATCATCATCATCATCATCATCATCTCATCATGATATCATCATAATCTCATCATGATATCATCAGCATCATCATCATAATCATCATCATCTTATCATGATATCATCATCATCTCATCATGATATCATCATCATGATATCATCATCATCATCTCATCATGATATCATCATCATCATCTCATCATGATATCATCATCATCATCTCATCATGTTATCATCATCATCTCATCATGATATCATCATCATCATCATCATCTCATCATATCATCATCATGATATCATCATCATCATCATCTCATGATATCATCATCATCATCATCATCTCATCATATCATCATCATGATATCATCATCATCTCATCATATCATCATCATGATATCATCATCATCATCTCATCATATCATCATCATGATATCAACATGATATCATCATCATCATCATCATCATCATCATCATCATCATCATCTCATCATGATATCATCATCATCATCATCATCATCATCTCATCATGATATCATCATCATCATCATCATCTCATCATGATATCATCATCATCTTCATCTCATCATGATATCATCATCATCATCATCTCATCATGATATCATCATCATCTCATCATGATATCATCATCATTATCATCATCATCACATCATTATATCATCATCATCATCATCATCATCATCTCATCATGATATCATCATCATCTCATCATGATATCATCATCATCTCATCACGATATCATCATCAGCTCATCATGGTATCATCATCATCTCATCATGATATCATCATCATCTCATCATTATATCATCATCATCATCATCATCTCATCATGATATCATCATCATCTCATCATGATATCATCATCATCATCCTCATCATCATCTCATCATGATATCATCATCATCATCATCATCATCATCTCATCATGATATCATCATCATCATCATCTCATCATGTTATCATCATCATCATCTCACCATGATATCATCATCATCATCATCTCATCATGTTATCATCATCATCATCTCACCATGATATCATCATCATCATCTCATCATGATATCATCATCATGATATCATCATCATCATCATCTCATCATGATATCATCATCATCATCTCATCATGATATCATCATCATTATATCATAATCATGACAACATCATCATCATCATCATCTCATCATGATATCATCATCATCTCATCATGATATCATCATCATCATCATCATCTCATCATGATATCATCACCATCTCATCATGATATCATCATCATGATATCATCATCATCTCATCACGATATCATCATCATCAGCTCATCATGATATCATCATCATCTCATCATATCATCAACATCATCTCATCATGATATCATCATCATGATATCATCATCATCATCATCATCTCATCATGATATCATCATCATCTCATCATTATATCATCATCATCATCATCATCATCTCATCATGATATCATCATCATCTCATCATGATATCATCATCATCTCATCATGATATCATCATCATCATCATCATCATCTCATCATGATATCATCATCATCTTATCACGATATCATCATCATCATCATCATCATCATCATCTCATCATGATATCACCATCATCATCCTCTCATCATTATATCATCATCATCATCATCTCATCATGATATCATCATCATGATATCATCATCATCATCTCATCATGATATCATCATCATCATCATCTCATCATGATATCATCATCATCTCATCATGATATCATCATCATCATCCTCATCATCATCTCATCATGATATCATCATCATCATCATCATCATCATCTCATCATGATATCATCATCATCATCTCATCATGTTATCATCATCATCATCATCTCACCATGATATCACCATCATCATCTCATCATGATATCATCATCATGATATCATCATCATCATCATCTCATCATGATATCATCATCATCATCATCATCTCATCATGATATCATCATCATTATATCATAATCATGACATCATCATCATCATCATCATCATCATCATCATCATCATCTCATCATGATATCATCATCATCTCATCATGATATCATCATCATCATCATCTCATCATGATATCATCATCATCTCATCATGATATCATCATCATGATATCATCATCATCTCATCACGATATCATCATCATCAACTCATCATGATATCATCATCATCTCATCATATCATCAACATCATCTCATCATGATATCATCATCATGATATCATAATCATCATCATCATCTCATCATGATATCATCATCATCTCATCATTATATCATCATCATCATCATCATCATCTCCTCATGATATCATCATCATCTCATCATGATATCATCATCATCTCATCATGATATCATCATCATCTCATCATGATATCATCATCATGATATCATCATCATCATCATCTCATCATGATATCATCATCATCTCATCATTATATCATCATCATCATCATCATCATCATCATTATCATCATCATCTCATCATGATATCATCATCATCATCTCATCATGATATCATCATCATCATCATCTCATCATGTTATCATCATCATCATCATCATCATCTCATCATGATATCACCATCATCATCCTCTCATCATTATATCATCATCATCATCATCTCATCATGATATCATCATCATGATATCATCATCATCATCTCATCATGATATCATCATCATCTCATCATGATATCATCATCATCATCATCTCATCATGATATCATCATCATCTCATCATGATATCATCATCATCATCCTCATCATCATCTCATCATGATATCATCATCATCATCATCATCATCATCATCTCATCATGATATCATCATCCTCATCATCTCATCATGTTATCATCATCATCATCATCATCTCACCATGATATCACCATCATCATCTCATCATGATATCATCATCATCATCATCATCTCATCATGATATCATCATCATTATATCATAATCATGACATCATCATCATCATCATCATCATCATCATCATCATCATCATCATCATCATGATATCATCATCATCTCATCATGATATCATCATCATCTCATCATGATATCATCATCATCATCATCATCTCATCATGATATCATCATCATCATCATCATCTCATCATCATGATATCATCATCATCTCATCACGATATCATCATCATCAGCTCATCATGATATCATCATCATCTCATCATATCATCAACATCATCTCATCATGATATCATCATCATGATATCATCATCATCATCATCATCATCATCTCATCATGATATCATCATCATCTCATCATTATATCATCATCATCATCATCAATATCTCCTCATGATATCATCATCATCTCATCATGATATCATCATCATCTCATCATGATATCATCATCATGATATCATCATCATCTCATCATGATATCATCATCATCTCATCATTATATCATCATCATCATCATCATCATCATCATCTCATCATGATATCATCATCATCATCTCATCATGATATCATCATCATCATCATCTCATCATGTTATCATCATCATCATCATCATCATCATCATCTCATCATGATATTATCATCATCATCATCATCATCATCATCATCATCATCATCATCATCATCATCATCTCATCATGATATCATCATCATGATATCATCATCATCATCATCATCATCTCAACATGATATCATCATCATGATATCATCATCATCATCATCTCATCACGATATCATCATCATCATCTCATCATGGTATCATCATCATCTCATCATATCATCAACATCATCTCATCATGATATCATCATCATCTCATCATGATATCATCATCATGATATCATCATCATCTCATCACGATATCATCATCAGCTCATCATGATATCATCATCATCTCATCATATCATCAACATCATCTCATCATGATATCATCATCATGATATCATCATCATCATCATCATCTCATCATGATATCATCATCATCATCATCATCATCATCATCATCATCATCATCATCATCATCATCTCATCATTATATCATCATCATCTCATCATGATATCATCATCATGATATCATCATCATCATCATCATCATCATCTCATCATGATATCATCATCATCATCATCATCTCATCATGATATCATCATCATCATCATCATCTCATCATAATATCATCATGATATCATCATCATCATCATCATCTCATCATATCATCATCATGATATCATCATCATCTCATCATATCATCATCATGATATCATCATCATCATCATCTCATCATATCATCATCATGATATCATCATGATATCATCATCATCATCATCATCATCATCATCATCATCATCATCATCATCTCATCATGATATCATCATCATGGTATCATCATCATATCATCATGATATCTTCATCATCTCATCATGATATCATCATCATCATCATCATCATCATCTCATCATATCATCATCATGATATCATCATCATCATCATCATCATCATCATCATCATCATCATCATCTCATCATATCATCATCATGATATCATCATCATCATCATCATCTCATCATGATATCATCATCATGATATCATCATCATGATATCATCATCATGATATCATCATCATGATATCATCATCATCATCATCATCATCTCATCATGATATCATCATCATCATCATCATCATCATCATCATCATCTCACCATGATATCATCATCATGATATCATCATCATTATCATCATCATCATCATCTTATCATGATATCATCATCATCATCATCATCATCATCATCTCATCATGATATCATCATAATCTCATCATGATATCATCAGCATCATCATCATAATCATCATCATCTTATCATGATATCATCATCATCTCATCATGATATCATCATCATGATATCATCATCATCATCTCATCATGATATCATCATCATCATCTCATCATATCATCATCATGATATCATCATCATCATCATCTCATGATATCATCATCATCATCATCATCTCATCATATCATCATCATGATATCATCATCATCTCATCATATCATCATCATGATATCATCATCATCATCTCATCATATCATCATCATGATATCAACATGATATCATCATCATCATCATCATCATCATCATCATCATCATCATCTCATCATGATATCATCATCATCATCATCATCATCATCTCATCATGATATCATCATCATCATCATCATCTCATCATGATATCATCATCATCATCATCTCATCATGATATCATCATCATCATCATCTCATCATGATATCATCATCATCTCATCATGATATCATCATCATTATCATCATCATCACATCATTATATCATCATCATCATCATCATCATCATCTCATCATGATATCATCATCATCTCATCATGATATCATCATCATCTCATCACGATATCATCATCAGCTCATCATGGTATCATCATCATCTCATCATGATATCATCATCATCTCATCATTATATCATCATCATCATCATCATCTCATCATGATATCATCATCATCTCATCATGATATCATCATCATCATCATCCTCATCATCATCTCATCATGATATCATCATCATCATCATCATCATCATCTCATCATGATATCATCATCATCATCATCTCATCATGTTATCATCATCATCATCTCACCATGATATCATCATCATCATCATCTCATCATGTTATCATCATCATCATCTCACCATGATATCATCATCATCATCTCATCATGATATCATCATCATGATATCATCATCATCATCATCTCATCATGATATCATCATCATCATCTCATCATGATATCATCATCATTATATCATAATCATGACAACATCATCATCATCATCATCTCATCATGATATCATCATCATCTCATCATGATATCATCATCATCATCATCATCTCATCATGATATCATCACCATCTCATCATGATATCATCATCATGATATCATCATCATCTCATCACGATATCATCATCATCAGCTCATCATGATATCATCATCATCTCATCATATCATCAACATCATCTCATCATGATATCATCATCATGATATCATCATCATCATCATCATCTCATCATGATATCATCATCATCTCATCATTATATCATCATCATCATCATCATCATCTCATCATGATATCATCATCATCTCATCATGATATCATCATCATCTCATCATGATATCATCATCATCATCATCATCATCTCATCATGATATCATCATCATCTTATCACGATATCATCATCATCATCATCATCATCATCATCTCATCATGATATCACCATCATCATCCTCTCATCATTATATCATCATCATCATCATCTCATCATGATATCATCATCATGATATCATCATCATCATCTCATCATGATATCATCATCATCATCATCTCATCATGATATCATCATCATCTCATCATGATATCATCATCATCATCCTCATCATCATCTCATCATGATATCATCATCATCATCATCATCATCATCTCATCATGATATCATCATCATCATCTCATCATGTTATCATCATCATCATCATCTCACCATGATATCACCATCATCATCTCATCATGATATCATCATCATGATATCATCATCATCATCATCTCATCATGATATCATCATCATCATCATCATCATCATCTCATCATGATATCATCATCATTATATCATAATCATGACATCATCATCATCATCATCATCATCATCATCATCATCATCTCATCATGATATCATCATCATCTCATCATGATATCATCATCATCATCATCTCATCATGATATCATCATCATCTCATCATGATATCATCATCATGATATCATCATCATCTCATCACGATATCATCATCATCAACTCATCATGATATCATCATCATCTCATCATATCATCAACATCATCTCATCATGATATCATCATCATGATATCATCATCATCATCATCATCTCATCATGATATCATCATCATCTCATCATTATATCATCATCATCATCATCATCATCTCCTCATGATATCATCATCATCTCATCATGATATCATCATCATCTCATCATGATATCATCATCATCTCATCATGATATCATCATCATGATATCATCATCATCATCATCTCATCATGATATCATCATCATCTCATCATTATATCATCATCATCATCATCATCATCATCATTATCATCATCATCTCATCATGATATCATCATCATCATCTCATCATGATATCATCATCATCATCATCTCATCATGTTATCATCATCATCATCATCATCATCTCATCATGATATCACCATCATCATCCTCTCATCATTATATCATCATCATCATCATCTCATCATGATATCATCATCATGATATCATCATCATCATCTCATCATGATATCATCATCATCTCATCATGATATCATCATCATCATCATCTCATCATGATATCATCATCATCTCATCATGATATCATCATCATCATCCTCATCATCATCTCATCATGATATCATCATCATCATCATCATCATCATCATCTCATCATGATATCATCATCCTCATCATCTCATCATGTTATCATCATCATCATCATCATCTCACCATGATATCACCATCATCATCTCATCATGATATCATCATCATCATCATCATCTCATCATGATATCATCATCATTATATCATAATCATGACATCATCATCATCATCATCATCATCATCATCATCATCATCATCATGATATCATCATCATCTCATCATGATATCATCATCATCTCATCATGATATCATCATCATCATCATCATCTCATCATGATATCATCATCATCATCATCATCTCATCATCATGATATCATCATCATCTCATCACGATATCATCATCATCAGCTCATCATGATATCATCATCATCTCATCATATCATCAACATCATCTCATCATGATATCATCATCATGATATCATCATCATCATCATCATCATCTCATCATGATATCATCATCATCTCATCATTATATCATCATCATCATCATCAATATCTCCTCATGATATCATCATCATCTCATCATGATATCATCATCATCTCATCATGATATCATCATCATGATATCATCATCATCTCATCATGATATCATCATCATCTCATCATTATATCATCATCATCATCATCATCATCATCATCTCATCATGATATCATCATCATCATCTCATCATGATATCATCATCATCATCATCTCATCATGTTATCATCATCATCATCATCATCATCATCTCATCATGATATTATCATCATCATCATCATCATCATCATCATCATCATCTCATCATGATATCATCATCATGATATCATCATCATCATCATCATCATCTCAACATGATATCATCATCATGATATCATCATCATCATCATCTCATCACGATATCATCATCATCATCTCATCATGGTATCATCATCATCTCATCATATCATCAACATCATCTCATCATGATATCATCATCATCTCATCATGATATCATCATCATGATATCATCATCATCTCATCACGATATCATCATCAGCTCATCATGATATCATCATCATCTCATCATATCATCAACATCATCTCATCATGATATCATCATCATGATATCATCATCATCATCATCATCTCATCATGATATCATCATCATCATCATCATCATCATCATCATCATCATCATCATCTCATCATTATATCATCATCATCTCATCATGATATCATCATCATGATATCATCATCATCATCATCATCATCATCATCATCTCATCATGATATCATCATCATCATCATCATCTCATCATGATATCATCATCATCATCATCATCTCATCATAATATCATCATCATCTCATCATGATATCATCATCATCATCTCATCATGATATCATCATCATTATCATCATCATCACATCATTATATCATCATCATCATCATCATCTCATCATGATATCATCATCATCTCATCATGATATCATCATCATCTCATCACGATATCATCATCATCAGCTCATCATGGTATCATCATCATCTCATCATGATATCATCATCATCTCATCATTATATCATCATCATCATCATCTCATCATGATATCATCATCATCTCATCATGATATCATCATCATCATCCTCATCATCATCTCATCATGATATCATCATCATCATCATCATCATCATCTCATCATGATATCATCATCATCATCATCTCATCATGTTATCATCATCATCATCATCATCTCACCATGATATCATCATCATCATCTCATCATGATATCATCATCATGATATCATCATCATCATCATCTCATCATGATATCATCATCATCATCATCATCTCATCATGATATCATCATCATTATATCATAATCATGACATCATCATCATCATCATCATCATCATCATCATCTCATCATGATATCATCATCATCTCATCATGATATCATCATCATCATCATCATCTCATCATGATATCATCATCATCTCATCATGATATCATCATCATGATATCATCATCATCTCATCACGATATCATCATCATCAGCTCATCATGATATCATCATCATCTCATCATATCATCAACATCATCTCATCATGATATCATCATCATGATATCATCATCATCATCATCATCATCTCATCATGATATCATCATCATCTCATCATTATATCATCATCATCATCATCATCTCCTCATGATATCATCATCATCTCATCATGATATCATCATCATCTCATCATGATATCATCATCATCTCATCACGATATCATCATCATCAGCTCATCATGGTATCATCATCATCTCATCATGATATCATCATCATCTCATCATTATATCATCGTCATCATCATCTCATCATGATTTCATCATCATCTCATCATGATATCATCATCATCATCATCCTCATCATCATCTCATCATGATATCATCATCATCATCATCATCATCATCATCTCATCATGATATCATCATCATCATCATCTCATCATGTTATCATCATCATCATCATCTCACCATGATATTATCATCATCATCATCATCATCTCATCATGATATCATCATCATCATCTCATCATGATATCATCATCATTATATCATAATCATGACATCATCATCATCATCATCATCATCATCATCATCTCATCATGATATCATCATCATCTCATCATGATATCATCATCATCATCATCATCTCATCATGATATCATCATCATCTCATCATGATATCATCATCATGATATCATCATCATCTCATCACGATATCATCATCAGCTCATCATGATATCATCATCATCTCATCATATCATCAACATCATCTCATCATGATATCATCATCATGATATCATCATCATCTCATCATATCATCAACATCATTTTATCATGATATCATCATCATGATATCATCATCATCATCATCATCTCATCATGATATCACCATCATCATCATCATCATCATCATCATCTCATCACGATATCATCATCATCAGCTCATCATGGTATCATCATCATCTCATCATGATATCATCATCATCTCATCATTATATCATCGTCATCATCATCTCATCATGATTTCATCATCATCTCATCATGATATCATCATCATCATCATCCTCATCATCATCTCATCATGATATCATCATCATCATCATCATCATCATCATCATCATCTCATCATGATATCATCATCATCATCATCTCATCATGTTATCATCATCATCATCATCTCACCATGATATTATCATCATCATCATCATCTCATCATGATATCATCATCATGATATCATCATCATCATCATCTCATCATGATATCATCATCATCATCTCATCATGATATCATCATCATTATATCATAATCATGACATCATCATCATCATCATCATCATCATCATCATCATCTCATCATGATATCATCATCATCTCATCATGATATCATCATCATCATCATCATCATCATCTCATCATGATATCATCATCATCTCATCATGATATCATCATCATGATATCATCATCATCTCATCACGATATCATCATCAGCTCATCATGATATCATCATCATCTCATCATATCATCAACATCATCTCATCATGATATCATCATCATGATATCATCATCATCATCATCATCTCATCATGATATCATCATCATCATCATCATCATCATCATCATCATCTCATCATTATATCATCATCATCTCATCATGATATCATCATCATGATATCATCATCATCATCATCATCATCATCATCATCTCATCATGATATCATCATCATCATCATCATCTCATCATGATATCATCATCATCATCATCATCTCATCATAATATCATCATCATCTCATCATGATATCATCATCATCATCTCATCATGATATCATCATCATCATCTCATCATGATATCATCATCATCATCATCATCTCATCATGATATCATCATCATCATCATCATCTCATCATAATATCATCATCATCTCATCATGATATCATCATCATCATCTCATCATGATATCATCATCATCATCTCATCATGATATCATCATCATCATCTCATCATGTTATCATCATCATCATCTCATCATGATATCATCATCATCATCATCATCATCTCATCATATCATCATCATGATATCATCATCATCATCATCTCATCATATCATCATCATGATATCATCATCATCTCATCATATCATCATCATGATATCATCATCATCATCTCATCATATCATCATCATGATATCATCATGATATCATCATCATCATCATCATCATCATCATCATCATCATCATCATCTCATCACGATATCATCATCATCATCTCATCATGGTATCATCATCATCTCATCATATCATCAACATCATCTCATCATGATATCATCATCATGATATCATCATCATCATCTCATCATGATATCATCATCATCATCTCATCATTATATCATCATTATCATCATCATCTCATCATGATATCATCAAGATATCATCATCATCATCTCATCATGATATCATCATCATCATCTCATCATTATATCATCATTATCATCATCATCTCATCATGATATCATCAAGATATCATCATTATCATCTCATCATGATATCATCATCATCATCATCATCATCATCATCATCATCTCATCATGATATCATCATCATCATCATCATCATCATCTCATCATGATATCATCATCATCATCATCTCATCATGATATCATCATCATCTCATCATAATATCATCATCATTATCATCATCATCACATCATTATATCATCATCATCATCATCATCTCATCATGATATCATCATCATCTCATCATGATATCATCATCATCTCACCACGATATCATCATCATCAGCTCATCATGGTATCATCATCATCTCATCATGATATCATCATCATCTCATCATTATATCATCATCATCATCATCTCATCATGATTTCATCATCATCTCATCATGATATCATCATCATCATCCTCATCATCATCTCATCATGATATCATCATCATCATCATCATCATCATCTCATCATGATATCATCATCATCATCATCTCATCATGTTATCATCATCATCATCATCTCACCATGATATCATCATCATCATCATCATCATCTCATCATGATATCATCATCATGATATCATCATCATCATCATCTCATCATCATCATCGTCTCATCATGATATCATCATCATCACATCATTATATCATCATCATCATCATCATCTCATCATGATATCATCATCATCTCATCATGATATCATCATCATCTCATCACGATATCATCATCATCAGCTCATCATGGTATCATCATCATCTCCATCATCATCATCATCATCATCATCATCATCTCATCATGATATCATCATCATCTCATCATGATATCATCATCATCTCACCACGATATCATCATCATCAGCTCATCATGGTATCATCATCATCTCATCATGATATCATCATCATCTCATCATTATATCATCATCATCATCATCTCATCATGATTTCATCATCATCTCATCATGATATCATCATCATCATCCTCATCATCATCTCATCATGATATCATCATCATCATCATCTCATCATGATATCATCATCATCATCATCTCATCATGTTATCATCATCATCATCATCTCACCATGATATCATCATCATCATCATCTCATCATGATATCATCATCATGATATCATCATCATCATCATCTCATCATGATATCATCATCATGATATCATCATCATCATCATCATCATCATCGTCTCATCATGATATCATCATCATTATCATCATCATCACATCATTATATCATCATCATCATCATCATCATCTCATCATGATATCATCATCATCTCATCATGATATCATCATCATCTCATCACGATATCATCATCATCAGCTCATCATGGTATCATCATCATCTCCATCATCATCATCATCATCATCATCATCATCATCATCATCATCATCATCATCATCTCATCATGATATCATCATCATCTCATCATGATATCATCATCATCATCATCATCATCTCATCATGATATCATCATCATCTCATCATGATATCATCATCATGATATCATCATCATGATATCATCATCATCTCATCACGATATCATCATCATCAGCTCATCATGATATCATCATCATCTCATCATATCATCAACATCATCTCATCATGATATCATCATCATGATATCATCATCATCATCTCATCATGATATCATCATCATCATCATCATCATCATCATCATCATCATCATCATCATCTCATCATTATATCATCATCATCTCATCATGATATCATCATCATCATCATCATCTCATCATGATATCATCATCATCATCATCATCATCATCTCATCATAATATCATCATGATATCATCATCATCATCATCATCTCATCATATCATCATCATGATATCATCATCATCTCATCATATCATCATCATGATATCATCATCATCATCTCATCATATCATCATCATGATATCATCATGATATCATCATCATCATCATCATCATCATCATCATCATCATCATCTCATCATGATATCATCATCATGGTATCATCATCATATCATCATGATATCTTCATCATCTCATCATGATATCATCATCATCATCATCATCATCATCATCATCTCATCATATCATCATCATGATATCATCATCATGATATCATCATCATCATCATCATCATCATCATCATCATCATCATCATCATCTCATCATATCATCATCATGATATCATCATCATCATCATCATCATCTCATCATGATATCATCATCATGATATCATCATCATGATGTCATCATCATGATATCATCATCATCATCATCATCTCATCATGATATCATCATCATCATCATCATCATCATCTCACCATGATATCATCATCATGATATCATCATCATTATCATCATCATCATCATCTTATCATGATATCATCATCATCATCATCATCATCATCATCATCATCTCATCATGATATCATCATAATCTCATCATGATATCATCAGCATCATCATCATAATCATCATCATCTTATCATGATATCATCATCATCTCATCATGATATCATCATCATGATATCATCATAATCATCTCATCATGATATCATCATCATCATCTCATCATGATATCATCATCATCATCTCATCATGTTATCATCATCATCTCATCATGATATCATCATCATCATCATCTCATCATATCATCATCATGATATCATCATCATCATCATCTCATGATATCATCATCATCATCATCTCATCATATCATCATCATGATATCATCATCATCTCATCATATCATCATCATGATATCATCATCATCATCATCATCATCATCATCATCATCATCTCATCATGATATCATCATCATCATCATCATCATCATCTCATCATGATATCATCATCATCATCATCATCATCATCATCATCATCTCATCATGATATCATCATCATCATCATCATCATCATCATCATCATCTCATCATGATATCATCATCATCATCATCTCATCATGATATCATCATCATCATCATCTCATCATGATATCATCATCATTATCATCATCATCACATCATTATATCATCATCATCATCATCATCATCATCATCATCATCATCATCATCATCTCATCATGATATCATCATCATCTCATCATGATATCATCATCATCTCATCACGATATCATCATCATCAGCTTATCATGGTATCATCATCATCTCATCATGATATCATCATCATCTCATCATTATATCATCATCTTCATCATCTCATCATGATATCATCATCATCTCATCATGATATCATCATCATCTCATCATCATCATCTCATCATGATATCATCATCATCATCATCATCATCATCTCATCATGATATCATCATCATCATCTCATCATGTTATCATCATCATCATCTCACCATGATATCATCATCATCATCTCATCATGTTATCATCATCATCATCTCACCATGATATCATCATCATCATCTCATCATGATATCATCATCATGATATCATCATCATCATCATCTTATCATGATATCATGATAAGATGATGATGATGATGATGATATCATGATGATGATATCATGATGAGATGATGATGATGATGATATCATGATGATGATATCATGATGAGATGATGATGATGATATCATGGTGAGATGATGATGATGATAACATGATGAGATGATGATGATGATGATATCATGGTGAGATGATGATGATGATAACATGATGAGATGATGATGATGATGATGATATCATGATGAGATGATGATGATGATGATGATGATGATATCATGATGAGATGATGATGATGAGATGATGATGATATCATGATGAGATGATGATGATATCATGATGAGATGATGAAGATGATGATATAATGATGAGATGATGATGATATCATGATGATATCATCATGATATCATCATCATCATCATCATCATCTCATCATGATATCATCATCATTATATCATAATCATGACAACATCATCATCATCATCATCATCATCATCATCTCATCATGATATCATCATCATCTCATCATGATATCATCATCATCATCATCATCTCATCATGATATCATCATCATCTCATCATGATATCATCATCATGATATCATCATCATCTCATCACGATATCATCATCATCAGCTCATCATGATATCATCATCATCTCATCATATCATCAACATCATCTCATCATGATATCATCATCATGATATCATCATCATCATCATCTCATCATGATATCATCATCATCTCATCATTATATCATCATCATCATCATCATCTCATCATGATATCATCATCATCTCATCATGATATCATCATCATCATCATCTCATCATGATATCATCATCATCTTATCACGATATCATCATCATCATCATCATCATCATCATCATCATCATCATCTCATCATGATATCACCATCATCATCCTCTCATCATTATATCATCATCATCATCATCTCATCATGATATCATCATCATGATATCATCATCATGATATCATCATCATCATCTCATCATGATATCATCATCATCATCATCTCATCATGATATCATCATCATCATCATCATCATCTCATCATGATATCATCATCATGATATCATCATTATCATCTCATCATTATATCATCATCATCATCATCATCTCATCATTATATCATCATCATCTCATCATGATATCATCATCATCATCTCATCATGATATCATCATCATCATCATCATCATCTCATCATGATATCATCATCATCATCATCATCATATCATCATTATATCATCATCATCATCTCATCATGATATCATCATCATGATATCATCATCATCATCATCATCTCATCATGATATCATCATCATCATCATCTCATCATGTTATCATCATCATCATCATCATCATCATCATCATCATCATCATCATCATCTCATCATGATATCATCATCATCTCATCATGATATCATCATCATCTCATCATGATATCATCATCATGATATCATCATCATCATCTCATCACGATATCATCATCATCAGCTCATCATGGTATCATCATCATCTCATCATGATATCATCATCATCTCATCATTATATCATCATCATCATCATCATCATCTCATCCTGATATCATCATCATCTCATCATGATATCATCATCATCATCATCATCATCATCTCATCATGATATCATCATCATCATCATCTCATCATGATATCATCATCATCTCATCATGATATCATCATCATCATCATCATCATCATCACCATCATCATCTCATCATGATATCATGATATCATCATCATGATATCATCATCATCATCATCTCATCATGATATCATCATCATCATCATCATCATCATCATCATCATCATCTCATCATGATATCATCATCATCTCATCATGATATCATCATCATGATATCATCATCATCTCATCACGATATCATCATCAGCTCATCATGATATCATCATCATCTCATCATATCATCAACATCATCTCATCATGATATCATCATCATGATATCATCATCATCATCATCATCTCATCATGATATCATCATCATCATCATCATCATCATCATCATCATCATCATCATCATCATCATCTCATCATTATATCATCATCATCTCATCATGATATCATCATCATGATATCATCATCATCATCATCATCATCATCATCTCATCATGATATCATCATCATCATCGTCATCTCATCATGATATCATCATCATCATCATCATCTCATCATAATATCATCATCATCTCATCATGATATCATCATCATCATCTCATCATGATATCATCATCATCATCTCATCATGATATCATCATCATCATCATCATCTCATCATGATATCATCATCATCATCATCATCTCATCATAATATCATCATCATCTCATCATGATATCATCATCATCATCTCATCATGATATCATCATCATCATCTCATCATGATATCATCATCATCATCTCATCATGTTATCATCATCATCATCTCATCATGATATCATTATCATCATCATCATCATCTCATCATATCATCATCATGATATCATCATCATCATCATCATCATCTCATCATATCATCATCATGATATCATCATCATCTCATCATATCATCATCATGATATCATCATCATCATCTCATCATATCATCATCATGATATCATCATGATATCATCATCATCATCATCATCATCATCATCATCATCATCATCATCATCATCATCTCATCACGATATCATCATCATCATCTCATCATGGTATCATCATCATCTCATCATATCATCAACATCATCTCATCATGATATCATCATCATGATATCATCATCATCATCTCATCATGATATCATCATCATCATCTCATCATTATATCATCATTATCATCATCATCTCATCATGATATCATCAAGATATCATCATTATCATCTCATCATGATATCATCATCATCATCATCATCATCATCATCATCATCATCATCATCATCATCATCTCATCATGATATCATCATCATCATCATCATCATCATCATCTCATCATGATATCATCATCATCATCATCTCATCATGATATCATCATCATCTCATCATAATATCATCATCATTATCATCATCATCACATCATTATATCATCATCATCATCATCATCTCATCATGATATCATCATCATATCATCATGATATCATCATCATCTCACCACGATATCATCATCATCAGCTCATCATGGTATCATCATCATCTCATCATGATATCATCATCATCTCATCATTATATCATCATCATCATCATCTCATCATGATTTCATCATCATCTCATCATGATATCATCATCATCATCCTCATCATCATCTCATCATGATATCATCATCATCATCATCATCTCATCATGATATCATCATCATCATCATCTCATCATGTTATCATCATCATCATCATCTCACCATGATATCATCATCATCATCATCTCATCATGATATCATCATCATGATATCATCATCATCATCATCTCATCATCATCATCGTCTCATCATGATATCATCATCATTATCATCATCATCACATCATTATATCATCATCATCATCATCATCATCTCATCATGATATCATCATCATCTCATCATGATATCATCATCATCTCATCACGATATCATCATCATCAGCTCATCATGGTATCATCATCATCTCCATCATCATCATCATCATCATCTCATCATGATATCATCATCATCTCATCATGATATCATCATCATCTCACCACGATATCATCATCATCAGCTCATCATGGTATCATCATCATCTCATCATGATATCATCATCATCTCATCATTATATCATCATCATCATCATCTCATCATGATTTCATCATCATCTCATCATGATATCATCATCATCATCCTCATCATCATCTCATCATGATATCATCATCATCATCATCATCTCATCATGATATCATCATCATCATCATCTCATCATGTTATCATCATCATCATCATCTCACCATGATATCATCATCATCATCATCTTATCATGATATCATCATCATGATATCATCATCATCATCATCTCATCATGATATCATCATCATGATATCATCATCATCATCATCATCATCATCATCGTCTCATCATGATATCATCATCATTATCATCATCATCACATCATTATATCATCATCATCATCATCATCATCTCATCATGATATCATCATCATCTCATCATGATATCATCATCATCTCATCACGATATCATCATCATCAGCTCATCATGGTATCATCATCATCTCCATCATCATCATCATCATCATCATCATCATCATCATCATCATCATCATCATCTCATCATGATATCATCATCATCTCATCATGATATCATCATCATCATCATCATCATCTCATCATGATATCATCATCATCTCATCATGATATCATCATCATGATATCATCATCATGATATCATCATCATCTCATCACGATATCATCATCATCAGCTCATCATGATATCATCATCATCTCATCATATCATCAACATCATCTCATCATGATATCATCATCATGATATCATCATCATCATCATCATCTCATCATGATATCATCATCATCATCATCATCATCATCATCATCATCATCATCATCTCATCATTATATCATCATCATCTCATCATGATATCATCATCATCATCATCATCTCATCATGATATCATCATCATCATCTCATCATGATATCATCATCATCATCATCATCATCTCATCATAATATCATCATGATATCATCATCATCATCATCATCTCATCATATCATCATCATGATATCATCATCATCTCATCATATCATCATCATGATATCATCATCATCATCTCATCATATCATCATCATGATATCATCATGATATCATCATCATCATCATCATCATCATCATCATCATCATCATCATCTCATCATGATATCATCATCATGGTATCATCATCATATCATCATGATATCTTCATCATCTCATCATGATATCATCATCATCATCATCATCATCATCATCATCATCATCATCATCATCATCTCATCATATCATCATCATGATATCATCATCATCATCATCATCATCATCATCTCATCATATCATCATCATGATATCATCATCATCATCATCTCATCATGATATCATCATCATGATATCATCATCATGATGTCATCATCATGATATCATCATCATCATCATCATCTCATCATGATATCATCATCATCATCATCATCATCATCATCTCACCATGATATCATCATCATGATATCATCATCATTATCATCATCATCATCATCTTATCATGATATCATCATCATCATCATCATCATCATCATCATCATCATCATCATCATCTCATCATGATATCATCATAATCTCATCATGATATCATCAGCATCATCATCATAATCATCATCATCTTATCATGATATCATCATCATCTCATCATGATATCATCATCATGATATCATCATCATCATCTCATCATGATATCATCATCATCATCTCATCATGATATCATCATCATCATCTCATCATGTTATCATCATCATCTCATCATGATATCATCATCATCATCTCATCATATCATCATCATGATATCATCATCATCATCATCTCATGATATCATCATCATCATCATCTCATCATATCATCATCATGATATCATCATCATCTCATCATATCATCATCATGATATCATCATCATCATCTCATCATATCATCATCATGATATCATCATGATATCATCATCATCATCATCATCATCATCATCATCATCTCATCATGATATCATCATCATCATCATCATCATCATCATCATCATCTCATCATGATATCATCATCATCATCATCATCATCATCATCTCATCATGATATCATCATCATCATCATCATCATCATCATCTCATCATGATATCATCATCATCATCATCTCATCATGATATCATCATCATCATCATCTCATCATGATATCATCATCATTATCATCATCATCACATCATTATATCATCATCATCATCATCATCATCATCATCATCTCATCATGATATCATCATCATCTCATCATGATATCATCATCATCTCATCACGATATCATCATCATCAGCTCATCATGGTATCATCATCATCTCATCATGATATCATCATCATCTCATCATTATATCATCATCTTCATCATCTCATCATGATATCATCATCATCTCATCATGATATCATCATCATCTCATCATCATCATCTCATCATGATATCATCATCATCATCATCATCATCATCTCATCATGATATCATCATCATCATCATCATCTCATCATGTTATCATCATCATCATCTCACCATGATATCATCATCATCATCTCATCATGTTATCATCATCATCATCTCACCATGATATCATCATCATCATCTCATCATGATATCATCATCATGATATCATCATCATCATCATCTTATCATGATATCATCATCATCATCTCATCATGATATCATCATCATTATATCATAATCATGACAACATCATCATCATCATCATCATCATCATCATCATCTCATCATGATATCATCATCATCTCATCATGATATCATCATCATCATCATCATCTCATCATGATATCATCATCATCTCATCATGATATCATCATCATGATATCATCATCATCTCATCACGATATCATCATCATCAGCTCATCATGATATCATCATCATCTCATCATATCATCAACATCATCTCATCATGATATCATCATCATGATATCATCATCATCATCATCTCATCATGATATCATCATCATCTCATCATTATATCATCATCATCATCATCATCTCATCATGATATCATCATCATCTCATCATGATATCATCATCATCTCATCATGATATCATCATCATCATCATCTCATCATGATATCATCATCATCTTATCACGATATCATCATCATCATCATCATCATCATCATCATCATCATCTCATCATGATATCACCATCATCATCCTCTCATCATTATATCATCATCATCATCATCTCATCATGATATCATCATCATGATATCATCATCATCATCTCATCATGATATCATCATCATCATCATCTCATCATGATATCATCATCATCATCATCATCATCTCATCATGATATCATCATCATGATATCATCATTATCATCTCATCATTATATCATCATCATCATCATCATCTCATCATTATATCATCATCATCTCATCATGATATCATCATCATCATCTCATCATGATATCATCATCATCATCATCATCATCTCATCATGATATCATCATCATCATCATCATATCATCATTATATCATCATCATCATCTCATCATGATATCATCATCATGATATCATCATCATCATCATCATCTCATCATGATATCATCATCATCATCATCATCTCATCATGATATCATCATCATCATCATCTCATCATGTTATCATCATCATCATCATCATCATCATCTCATCATGATATCATCATCATCTCATCATGATATCATCATCATCTCATCATGATATCATCATCATGATATCATCATCATCATCAAATCACGATATCATCATCATCAGCTCATCATGGTATCATCATCATCTCATCATGATATCATCATCATCTCATCATTATATCATCATCATCATCATCATCATCATCATCATCTCATCCTGATATCATCATCATCTCATCATGATATCATCATCATCATCATCATCATCATCTCATCATGATATCATCATCATCATCATCATCATCATCACCATCATCATCTCATCATGATATCATGATATCATCATCATGATATCATCATCATCATCATCTCATCATGATATCATCATCATCATCATCATCATCATCATCATCTCATCATGATATCATCATCATCTCATCATGATATCATCATCATCATCATCATCATCATCATCATCATCATCATCATCATCATCATCATCATCATCATCATCATCTCATCATGATATCATCATCATCATCATCATCATCATCATCATCAACATCATCATCATCATCATCATCTAATCATTATATCATCATCATGATATCATCATCATCATCATCATCTCATCATGATATCATCATCATCATCATCATTATCATCATCTAATCATAATATCATCATCTCATCATGATATCATCATCATCATCTCATCATGATATCATCATCATCATCTCATCATGATATCATCATCATCATCATCATCTCATCATGTTATCATCATCATCATCATCATCATCATCTCATCATGATATCATCATCATCTCATCATGATATCATCATCATTATCATCATCATCACATCATTATATCATCATCATCATCATCATCTCATCATGATATCATCATCATCTCATCATGATATCATCATCATCTCACCACGATATCATCATCATCAGCTCATCATGGTATCATCATCATCTCATCATGATATCATCATCATCTCATCATTATATCATCATCATCATCATCTCATCATGATTTCATCATCATCTCATCATGATATCATCATCATCATCCTCATCATCATCTCATCATGATATCATCATCATCATCATCATCATCTCATCATGATATCATCATCATCATCATCAACATCATCTCATCATGTTATCATCATCATCATCATCTCACCATGATATCATCATCATCATCATCATCATCATCATCATCATCATCATCTCATCATGATATCATCATCATGATATCATCATCATCATCATCTCATCATCATCATCGTCTCATCATGATATCATCATCATTATCATCATCATCACATCATTATATCATCATCATCATCATCATCATCATCTCATCATGATATCATCATCATCTCATCATGATATCATCATCATCTCATCACGATATCATCATCATCAGCTCATCATGGTATCATCATCATCTCCATCATCATCATCATCATCATCATCATCATCATCATCATCATCATCATCATCATCATCATCTCATCATGATATCATCATCATCTCATCATGATATCATCATCATCATCATCATCTCATCATGATATCATCATCATCTCATCATGATATCATCATCATGATATCATCATCATGATATCATCATCATCTCATCACGATATCATCATCATCAGCTCATCATGATATCATCATCATCTCATCATATCATCAACACCATCTCATCATGATATCATCATCATGATATCATCATCATCATCATCATCTCATCATGATATCATCATCATCATCATCATCATCATCATCATCATCATCATCATCATCATCATCATCATCATCATCATCATCTCATCATTATATCATCATCATCTCATCATGATATCATCATCATCATCATCATCATCTCATCATGATATCATCATCATCATCTCATCATGATATCATCATCATCATCATCATCTCATCATAATATCATCATGATATCATCATCATCATCATCATCTCATCATATCATCATCATGATATCATCATCATCTCATCATATCATCATCATGATATCATCATCATCATCTCATCATATCATCATCATGATATCATCATGATATCATCATCATCATCATCATCATCATCATCATCTCATCATGATATCATCATCATGGTATCATCATCATATCATCATGATATCTTCATCATCTCATCATGATATCATCATCATCATCATCATCATCATCATCTCATCATATCATCATCATGATATCATCATCATCATCATCATCATCATCATCATCTCATCATATCATCATCATGATATCATCATCATCATCATCATCATCATCATCATCTCATCATGATATCATCATCATGATATCATCATCATGATATCACGATATCATCATCATCAGCTCATCATGGTATCATCATCATCTCATCATGATATCATCATCATCTCATCATTATATCATCATCATCATCATCATCATCATCATCATCTCATCCTGATATCATCATCATCTCATCATGATATCATCATCATCATCATCATCATCATCTCATCATGATATCATCATCATCATCATCATCATCATCACCATCATCATCTCATCATGATATCATGATATCATCATCATGATATCATCATCATCATCATCTCATCATGATATCATCATCATCATCATCATCATCATCATCATCATCTCATCATGATATCATCATCATCTCATCATGATATCATCATCATCATCATCATCATCATCATCATCATCATCATCATCATCATCATCATCATCATCATCATCATCATCTCATCATGATATCATCATCATCATCATCATCATCATCATCATCAACATCATCATCATCATCATCATCTAATCATTATATCATCATCATGATATCATCATCATCATCATCATCTCATCATGATATCATCATCATCATCATCATTATCATCATCTAATCATAATATCATCATCTCATCATGATATCATCATCATCATCTCATCATGATATCATCATCATCATCTCATCATGATATCATCATCATCATCATCATCTCATCATGTTATCATCATCATCATCATCATCATCATCTCATCATGATATCATCATCATCTCATCATGATATCATCATCATTATCATCATCATCACATCATTATATCATCATCATCATCATCATCTCATCATGATATCATCATCATCTCATCATGATATCATCATCATCTCACCACGATATCATCATCATCAGCTCATCATGGTATCATCATCATCTCATCATGATATCATCATCATCTCATCATTATATCATCATCATCATCATCTCATCATGATTTCATCATCATCTCATCATGATATCATCATCATCATCCTCATCATCATCTCATCATGATATCATCATCATCATCATCATCATCTCATCATGATATCATCATCATCATCATCAACATCATCTCATCATGTTATCATCATCATCATCATCTCACCATGATATCATCATCATCATCATCATCATCATCATCTCATCATGATATCATCATCATCTTATCACGATATCATCATCATCATCATCATCATCATCATCATCATCTCATCATGATATCACCATCATCATCCTCTCATCATTATATCATCATCATCATCATCATCTCATCATGATATCATCATCATCATCATCATCATCTCATCATGATATCATCATCATGATATCATCATTATCATCTCATCATTATATCATCATCATCATCATCATCATCTCATCATTATATCATCATCATCTCATCATGATATCATCATCATCATCTCATCATGATATCATCATCATCATCATCATCATCATCTCATCATGATATCATCAGCATCATCATATCATCATTATATCATCATCATCATCATCTCATCATGATATCATCATCATGATATCATCATCATCATCATCATCATCATCATCTCATCATGATATCATCATCATCATCTCATCATGATATCATCATCATCATCATCATCTCATCATGTTATCATCATCATCATCATCATCATCATCATCTCATCATGATATCATCATCTCATCATGATATCATCATCATCTCATCATGATATCATCATCATGATATCATCATCATCATCTCATCACGATATCATCATCATCAGCTCATCATGGTATCATCATCATCTCATCATGATATCATCATCATCTCATCATTATATCATCATCATCATCATCATCATCATCATCATCATCATCATCATCATCATCAACATCATCTCATCCTGATATCATCATCATCTCATCATGATATCATCATCATCATCATCATCATCATCATCTCATCATGATATCATCATCATCATCATCTCATCATGATATCATCATCATCTCATCATGATATCATCATCATCATCATCATCATCATCATCATCATCATCATCTCATCATGATATCATGATATCATCATCATGATATCATCATCATCATCATCATCTCATCATGATATCATCATCATCATCATCATCATCTCATCATGATATCATCATCATCTCATCATGATATCAACATCATCATCATCATCATCATCATCTCATCATGATATCATCATCATCTCATCATGATATCATCAGCATCATCATCATCATCATCATCATCATCATCATCATCATCATCATCATCATCATCATCATCATCATCATCATCATCTCATCATGATATCATCATCATCATCAACATCATCATCATCAACATCATCATCATCATCATCATCATCATCATCTCATCATTATATCATCATCATCTCATCATGATATCATCATCATGATATCATCATCATCATCATCATCTCATCATGATATCATCATCATCATCATCATCATCATCATCATTATCATCATCTAATCATAATATCATCATCATCTCATCATGATATCATCATCATCATCTCATCATGATATCATCATCATCATCATCTCATCATGTTATCATCATCATCATCATCCTCATCATCATCATCATCTCATCATGATATCATCATCATCATCATCATCATCATCATCATCATCATCATCATCATCATCTCATCATGATATCATCATCATCATCAACATCATCATCATCAACATCATCATCATCATCATCATCATCATCATCTCATCATTATATCATCATCATCTCATCATGATATCATCATCATGATATCATCATCATCATCATCATCTCATCATGATATCATCATCATCATCATCATCATCATCATCATTATCATCATCTAATCATAATATCATCATCATCTCATCATGATATCATCATCATCATCTCATCATGATATCATCATCATCATCATCTCATCATGTTATCATCATCATCATCATCCTCATCATCATCATCATCTCATCATGATATCATCATCATCATCATCATCATCATCATCATCATCTCATCATGATATCATCATCATGATATCATCATCATCATCATCATCATCATCATCATCATCATCATCATCATCATCATCTCATCATGATATCATCATCATGATATCATCATCATCATCATCATCTCATCACGATATCATCATCATCAGCTCATCATGGTATCATCATCATCTCATCATATCATCAACATCATCTCATCATGATATCATCATCATGATATCATCATCATCATCATCTCATCATGATATCATCATCATCATCTCATCATTATATCATCATTATCATCATCATTTCATCATGATATCATCAAGATATCATCATTATCATCTCATCATGATATCATCATCATCATCATCATCTCATCATGATATCATCATCATCATCATCATCATCATCTCATCATGATATCATCATCATCATCATCTCATCATGATATCATCATCATCATCATCTCATCATGATATCATCATCATCTCATCATGATATCATCATCATCTCATCACGATATCATCATCATCAGCTCATCATGGTATCATCATCATCTCATCATGATATCATCATCATCTCATCATTATATCATCATGATATCATCATCATCTCATCATGATATCATCATCATCATCATCATCTCATCATGATATCATCATCATCATCCTCATCATCATCTCATCATGATATCATCATCATCATCATCATCATCTCATCATGATATCATCATCATCATCATCTCATCATGATATCATCATCATCATCTCACCATGATATCATCATCATCATCTCATCATGATATCATCATCATGATATCATCATCATCATCATCATCTCATCATGATATCATCATCATCATCTCATCATGATATCATCATCATTATATCATAATCATGACAACATCATCATCATCATCATCATCATCATCATCTCATCATTATATCATCATCATCTCATCATGATATCATCATCATGATATCATCATCATCATCATCATCATCATCTCATCATGATATCATCATCATCATCATCATCATCATCATTATCATCATCTAATCATAATATCATCATCATCTCATCATGATATCATCATCATCATCTCATCATGATATCATCATCATCATCTCATCATGATATCATCATCATCATCATCATCTCATCATGTTATCATCATCATCATCATCATCATCATCATCTCATCATGATATCATCATCATCTCATCATGATATCATCATCATTATCATCATCATCATCATCATCTCATCATGATATCATCATCATCTCATCATGATATCATCATCATTATCATCATCATCACATCATTATATCATCATCATCATCATCATCTCATCATGATATCATCATCATCTTATCATGATATCATCATCATCTCACCACGATATCATCATCATCAGCTCATCATGGTATCATCATCATCTCATCATGATATCATCATCATCTCATCATTATATCATCATCATCATCATCTCATCATGATTTCATCATCATCTCATCATGATATCATCATCATCATCCTCATCATCATCATCATCATCATCATCTCATCATGATATCATCATCATCATCATCATCTCATCATGTTATCATCATCATCATCATCTCACCATGATATCATCATCATCATCATCATCATCATCTCATCATGATATCATCATCATGATATCATCATCATCATCATCTCATCATCATCATCGTCTCATCATGATATCATCATCATTATCATCATCATCACATCATTATATCATCATCATCATCATCATCATCATCATCTCATCATGATATCATCATCATCTCATCATGATATCATCATCATCTCATCACGATATCATCATCATCTCATCATGATATCATCATCATCATCATCATCTCATCATGATATCATCATCATCATCCTCATCATCATCTCATCATCATCTCATCACGATATCATCATCAGCTCATCATGATATCATCATCATCTCATCATATCATCAACATCATCTCATCATGATATCATCATCATGATATCATCATCATCATCTCATCATGATATCATCATCATCATCATCATCATCATCATCATCATCATCATCATCATCATCTCATCATTATATCATCATCATCTCATCATGATATCATCATCATCATCATCATCATCATCTCATCATGATATCATCATCATCATCTCATCATGATATCATCATCATCATCATCATCATCTCATCATAATATCATCATGATATCATCATCATCATCATCATCTCATCATATCATCATCATGATATCATCATCATCTCATCATATCATCATCATGATATCATCATCATCATCTCATCATATCATCATCATGATATCATCATGATATCATCATCATCATCATCATCATCATCATCATCATCTCATCATGATATCATCATCATCATCATCATCTCATCATATCATCATCATGATATCATCATCATCTCATCATATCATCATCATGATATCATCATCATCATCTCATCATATCATCATCATGATATCATCATGATATCATCATCATCATCATCATCATCATCATCATCATCATCTCATCATGATATCATCATCATGGTATCATCATCATATCATCATGATATCTTCATCATCTCATCATGATATCATCATCATATCATCATGATATCTTCATCATCTCATCATGATATCATCATCATGATATCATCATCATCATCATCATCATCATCTCATCATATCATCATCATGATATCATCATCATCATCATCATCATCATCATCTCATCATGATATCATCATCATGATATCATCATCATGATATCATCATCATGATATCATCATCATGATATCATCATCATCATCATCATCATCTCATCATGATATCATCATCATCATCATCATCATCATCTCACCATGATATCATCATCATGATATCATCATCATTATCATCATCATCATCATCTTATCATGATATCATCATCATCATCATCATCATCATCATCTCATCATGATATCATCATAATCTCATCATGATATCATCAGCATCATCATCATAATCATCATCATCTTATCATGATATCATCATCATCTCATCATGATATCATCATCATGATATCATCATCATCATCTCATCATGATATCATCATCATCA
>JAYKOZ010000093.1:3227500-3235000 GCA_036172795.1 Pelodytes ibericus
TCATCTCATCATGATATCATCATCATCATCATCATCATCTTATCATGATATCATCATCATCATCCTCATCATCATCTCATCATGATATCATCATCATCATCATCATCATCATCTCATCATGATATCATCATCATCATCATCTCATCATGTTATCATCATCATCATCTCACCATGATATCATCATCATCATCTCATCATGATATCATCATCATGATATCATCATCATCATCATCATCTCATCATGATATCATCATCATCATCTCATCATGATATCATCATCATTATATCATAATCATGACAACATCATCATCATCATCATCATCATCATCATCATCATCATCATCTCATCATGATATCATCATCATCTCATCATGATATCATCATCATCATCATCATCTCATCATGATATCATCATCATCTCATCATGATATCATCATCATGATATCATCATCATCTCATCACGATATCATCATCATCAGCTCATCATGATATCATCATCATCTCATCATATCATCAACATCATCTCATCGTGATATCATCATCATCATCATCATCTCATCATGATATCATCATCATGATATCATCATCATCATCTCATCACGATATCATCATCATCAGCTCATCATGGTATCATCATCATCTCATCATGATATCATAATCATCTCATCATGATATCATCATCATGATATCATCATCATCATCATCTCATCACGATATCATCATCATCAGCTCATCATGGTATCATCATCATCTCATCATGATATCATCATCATCTCATCATGATATCATCATCATGATATCATCATCATCTCATCACGATATCATCATCATCAGCTCATCATGATATCATCATCATCTCATCATATCATCAACATCATCTCATCATGATATCATCATCATCTCATCATGATATCATCATCATAATCATCATCATCTCATCATGATATCATCATCATCTCATCATGATATCATCATCATCATCATCATCATCTCATCATATCATCATCATGATATCATCATCATCATCTCATCATATCATCATCATGATATCATCAACATCTCATCATATCATCATCATGATATCATCATCATCATCTCATCATATCATCATCATGATATCATCATGATATCATCATCATCATCATCATCATCATCATCATCATCATCATCTCATCACGATATCATCATCATCATCTCATCATGGTATCATCATCATCTCATCATATCATCAACATCATCTCATCATGATATCATCATCATGATATCATCATCATCATCTCATCATGATATCATCATCATCATCTCATCATTATATCATCATTATCATCATCATCTCATCATGATATCATCAAGATATCATCATTATCATCTCATCATGATATCATCATCATCATCATCATCATCATCATCTCATCATGATATCATCATCATCATCATCATCATCATCATCATCTCATCATGATATCATCATCATCATCATCTCATCATGATATCATCATCATCTCATCATAATATCATCATCATTATCATCATCATCACATCATTATATCATCATCATCATCATCATCTCATCATGATATCATCATCATCTCATCATGATATCATCATCATCTCACAACGATATCATCATCATCAGCTCATCATGGTATCATCATCATCTCATCATGATATCATCATCATCTCATCATTATATCATCATCATCATCATCATCATCTCATCATGATTTCATCATCATCTCATCATGATATCATCATCATCATCCTCATCATCATCTCATCATGATATCATCATCATCATCATCATCTCATCATGATATCATCATCATCATCATCTCATCATGTTATCATCATCATCATCATCTCACCATGATATCATCATCATCATCATCATCATCATCTCATCATGATATCATCATCATCATCATCTCATCATCATCATCGTCTCATCATGATATCATCATCATTATCATCATCATCACATCATTATATCATCATCATCATCATCATCATCTCATCATGATATCATCATCATCTCATCATGATATCATCATCATCTCATCACGATATCATCATCATCAGCTCATCATGGTATCATCATCATCTCCATCATCATCATCATCATCATCTCATCATGATATCATCATCATCTCATCATGATATCATCATCATCTCACCACGATATCATCATCATCAGCTCATCATGGTATCATCATCATCTCATCATGATATCATCATCATCTCATCATTATATCATCATCATCATCATCTCATCATGATTTCATCATCATCTCATCATGATATCATCATCATCATCCTCATCATCATCTCATCATGATATCATCATCATCATCATCATCTCATCATGATATCATCATCATCATCATCTCATCATGTTATCATCATCATCATCTCACCATGATATCATCATCATCATCATCATCATCTCATCATGATATCATCATCATGATATCATCATCATCATCATCTCATCATCATCATCGTCTCATCATGATATCATCATCATCATTATCATCATCATCTCATCATGATATCATCATCATCATCATCATCATCATCATCATCTCATCATGATATCATCATCATCTCATCATGATATCATCATCATCTCATCACGATATCATCATCATCAGCTCATCATGGTATCATCATCATCTCCATCATCATCATCATCATCATCATCATCATCATCATCATCTCATCATGATATCATCATCATCTCATCATGATATCATCATCATCATCATCATCATCTCATCATGATATCATCATCATCTCATCATGATATCATCATCATGATATCATCATCATGATATCATCATCATCTCATCACGATATCATCATCATCAGCTCATCATGATATCATCATCATCTCATCATATCATCAACATCATCTCATCATGATATCATCATCATGATATCATCATCATCATCATCATCTCATCATGATATCATCATCATCATCATCATCATCATCATCATCATCATCATCATCATCATCTCATCATTATATCATCATCATCTCATCATGATATCATCATCATCATCATCATCATCATCATCTCATCATGATATCATCATCATCATCTCATCATGATATCATCATCATCATCATCATCTCATCATAATATCATCATGATATCATCATCATCATCATCATCTCATCATATCATCATCATGATATCATCATCATCTCATCATATCATCATCATGATATCATCATCATCATCTCATCATATCATCATCATGATATCATCATGATATCATCATCATCATCATCATCATCATCATCATCATCTCATCATGATATCATCATCATGGTATCATCATCATATCATCATGATATCTTCATCATCTCATCATCATCATCTCATCATATCATCATCATGATATCATCATCATCATCATCATCATCATCATCATCTCATCATATCATCATCATGATATCATCATCATCATCATCATCATCTCATCATGATATCATCATCATGATATCATCATCATGATATCATCATCATGATATCATCATCATCATCATCATCATCTCATCATGATATCATCATCATCATCATCATCATCATCATCATCATCTCACCATGATATCATCATCATGATATCATCATCATTATCATCATCATCATCATCTTATCATGATATCATCATCATCATTATCATCATCATCATCTCATCATGATATCATCATAATCTCATCATGATATCATCAGCATCATCATCATAATCATCATCATCTTATCATGATATCATCATCATCTCATCATGATATCATCATCATGATATCATCATCATCATCTCATCATGATATCATCATCATCATCTCATCATGATATCATCATCATCATCTCATCATGTTATCATCATCATCTCATCATGATATCATCATCATCATCATCTCATCATATCATCATCATGATATCATCATCATCATCATCTCATGATATCATCATCATCATCATCTCATCATATCATCATCATGATATCATCATCATCTCATCATATCATCATCATGATATCATCATCATCATCTCATCATATCATCATCATGATATCATCATGATATCATCATCATCATCATCATCATCATCATCATCATCATCTCATCATGATATCATCATCATCATCATCATCATCTCATCATGATATCATCATCATCATCATCATCATCATCATCATCTCATCATGATATCATCATCATCATCATCATCATCATCATCATCTCATCATGATATCATCATCATCATCATCTCATCATGATATCATCATCATCATCATCTCATCATGATATCATCATCATTATCATCATCATCACATCATTATATCATCATCATCATCATCATCATCATCATCATCTCATCATGATATCATCATCATCTCATCACGATATCATCATCATCAGCTCATCATGGTATCATCATCATCTCATCATGATATCATCATCATCTCATCATTATATCATCATCTTCATCATCTCATCATGATATCATCATCATCTCATCATGATATCATCATCATCTCATCATCATCATCATCATCTCATCATGATATCATCATCATCATCATCTCATCATGTTATCATCATCATCATCTCACCATGATATCATCATCATCATCTCATCATGTTATCATCATCATCATCATCTCACCATGATATCATCATCATCATCTCATCATGATATCATCATCATGATATCATCATCATCATCATCTCATCATGATATCATCATCATCATCTCATCATGATATCATCATCATTATATCATAATCATGACAACATCATCATCATCATCATCATCATCATCATCATCATCATCATCATCATCATCATCATCTCATCATGATATCATCATCATCAAATCATGATATCATCATCATCATCATCATCATCTCATCATGATATCATCATCATCTCATCATGATATCATCATCATGATATCATCATCATCTCATCACGATATCATCATCATCAGCTCATCATGATATCATCATCATCTCATCATATCATCAACATCATCTCATCATGATATCATCATCATGATATCATCATCATCATCATCTCATCATGATATCATCATCATCTCATCATTATATCATCATCATCATCATCATCATCTCATCCTGATATCATCATCATCTCATCATGATATCATTATCATCTCATCATGATATCATCATCATCATCATCTCATCATGATATCATCATCATCATCTTATCACGATATCATCATCATCATCATCATCATCATCATCATCATCATCATCTCATCATGATATCACCATCATCATCCTCTCATCATTATATCATCATCATCATCTCATCATGATATCATCATCATGATATTATCATCATCATCTCATCATGATATCATCATCATCATCATCTCATCATGATATCATCATCATCATCATCATCATCTCATCATGATATCATCATCATGATATCATCATTATCATCTCATCATTATATCACCATCATCATCATCATCATCTCATCATTATATCATCATCATCTCATCATGATATCATCATCATCATCTCATCATGATATCATCATCATCATCATCATCTCATCATGATATCATCATCATCATCATCATATCATCATTATATCATCATCATCATCATCTCATCATGATATCATCATCATGATATCATCATCATCATCATCATCATCATCATCATCTCATCATGATATCATCATCATCATCATCATCTCATCATGATATCATCATCATCATCATCTCATCATGTTATCATCATCATCATCATCATCATCATCATCTCATCATGATATCATCATCATCTCATCATGATATCATCATCATGATATCATCATCATCATCTCATCACGATATCATCATCATCAGCTCATCATGGTATCATCATCATCTCATCATGATATCATCATCATCTCATCATTATATCATCATCATCATCATCATCATCTCATCCTGATATCATCATCATCTCATCATGATATCATCATCATCATCATCATCATCATCATCTCATCATGATATCATCATCTCATCATGATATCATCATCATCTCATCATGATATCATCATCATCATCATCATCATCATCATCATCATCATCATCATCTCATCATGATATCATGATATCATCATCATGATATCATCATCATCATCATCTCATCATGATATCATCATCATCATCATCATCATCATCATCATCTCATCATGATATCATCATCATCTCATCATGATATCATCAGCATCATCATCATCATCATCATCATCATCATCATCATCATCATCATCATCATCATCATCAACATCATCATCATCATCATCATCATCTCATCATTATATCATCATCATCTCATCATGATATCATCATCATGATATCATCATCATCATCATCTCATCATGATATCATCATCATCATCATCATCATCATTATCATCATCTAATCATAATATCATCATCATCTCATCATGATATCATCATCATCATCTCATCATGATATCATCATCATCATCTCATCATGATATCATCATCATCATCATCATCTCATCATGTTATCATCATCATCATCATCATCATCATCATCTCATCATGATATCATCATCATCTCATCATGATATCATCATCATCTCATCATGATATCATCATCATCTCATCATGATATCATCATCATCTCACCACGATATCATCATCATCAGCTCATCATGGTATCATCATCATCTCATCATGATATCATCATCATCTCATCATTATATCATCATCATCATCATCTCATCATGATTTCATCATCATCTCATCATGATATCATCATCATCATCCTCATCATCATCTCATCATGATATCATCATCATCATCATCTCATCATGATATCATCATCATCATCATCATCTCATCATGTTATCATCATCATCATCATCATCTCACCATGATATCATCATCATCATCATCATCATCATCATCTCATCATGATATCATCATCATGATATCATCATCATCATCATCTCATCATCATCATCGTCTCATCATGATATCATCATCATTATCATCATCATCACATCATTATATCATCATCATCATCATCATCATCATCATCTCATCATGATATCATCATCATCTCATCACGATATCATCATCATCAGCTCATCATGGTATCATCATCATCTCCATCATCATCATCATCATCATCATCATCATCATCATCATCATCATCATCATCATCATCATCATCATCATCTCATCATGATATCATCATCATCTCATCATGATATCATCATCATCATCATCTCATCATGATATCATCATCATCTCATCATGATATCATCATCATGATATCATCATCATGGTATCATCATCATCTCATCACGATATCATCATCATCAGCTCATCATGATATCATCATCATCTCATCATATCATCAACATCATCTCATCATGATATCATCATCATGATATCATCATCATCATCATCATCTCATCATG
>JAYKOZ010000093.1:3237500-3240000 GCA_036172795.1 Pelodytes ibericus
TCATCATCATGATATCATCATCATGATATCATCATCATGATATCATCATCATGATATCATCATCATCATCATCTCATCATGATATCATCATCATCATCATCATCATCATCATCATCTCACCATGATATCATCATCATGATATCATCATCATTATCATCATCATCATCATCATCATCATCATCATCATCATCATCTCATCATGATATCATCATAATCTCATCATGATATCATCAGCATCATCATCATAATCATCATCATCTTATCATGATATCATCATCATCTCATCATGATATCATCATCATGATATCATCATCATCATCTCATCATGATATCATCATCATCATCTCATCATGATATCATCATCATCATCTCATCATGTTATCATCATCATCTCATCATGATATCATCATCATCATCATCATCATCTCATCATATCATCATCATGATATCATCATCATCATCATCTCATGATATCATCATCATCATCATCATCTCATCATATCATCATCATGATATCATCATCATCATCATCTCATGATATCATCATCATCATCATCATCTCATCATATCATCATCATGATATCATCATCATCATCATCATCTCATGATATCATCATCATCATCATCATCTCATCATATCATCATCATGATATCATCATCATCATCATCTCATGATATCATCATCATCATCTCATCATATCATCATCATGATATCATCATCATCTCATCATCATCATCATCTCATGATATCATCATCATCATCTCATCATATCATCATCATGATATCATCATCATCTCATCATCATCATCATCATCATCTCATCATGATATCATCATCATCATCATCATCATCTCATCATGATATCATCATCATCATCATCATCATCATCATCATCATCATCATCATCTCATCATGATATCATCATCATCATCATCATCATCTCATCATGATATCATCATCATCATCATCTCATCATGATATCATCATCATCTCATCATGATATCATCATCATTATCATCATCATCACATCATTATATCATCATCATCATCATCATCATCTCATCATGATATCATCATCATCTCATCATGATATCATCATCATCTCATCACGATATCATCATCAGCTCATCATGGTATCATCATCATCTTATCATGATATCATCATCATCTCATCATTATATCATCATCATCATCATCTCATCATGATATCATCATCATCTCATCATGATATCATCATCATCATCCTCATCATCATCTCATCATGATATCATCATCATCATCATCATCATCATCATCTCATCATGATATCATCATCATCATCATCTCATCATGTTATCATCATCATCATCTCACCATGATATCATCATCATCATCATCTCATCATGTTATCATCATCATCATCTCACCATGATATCATCATCATCATCTCATCATGATATCATCATCATGATATCATCATCATCATCATATCATCATGATATCATCATCATCTCATCATGATATCATCATCATTATATCATAATCATGACAACATCATCATCATCATCATCATCATCATCATCTCATCATGATATCATCATCATCTCATCATGATATCATCATCATCATCATCATCTCATCATGATATCATCATCATCTCATCATGATATCATCATCATGATATCATCATCATCTCATCACGATATCATCATCATCAGCTCATCATGATATCATCATCATCTCATCATATCATCAACATCATCTCATCATGATATCATCATCATGATATCATCATCATCATCATCATCATCTCATCATGATATCATCATCATCTCATCATTATATCATCATCATCATCTCATCATGATATCATCATCATCTCATCATGATATCATCATCATCTCATCATGATATCATCATCATCATCATCATCATCATCTCATCATGATAGCATCATCATCTTATCACGATATCATCATCATCATCATCATCATCATCATCATCTCATCATGATATCACCATCATCATCCTCTCATCATTATATCATCATCATCATCATCTCATCATGATATCATCATCATGATATCATCATCATCATCTCATCATGATATCATCATCATCATCATCATCATCTCATCATGATATCATCATCATCATCATCATCATCTCATCATGATATCATCATCATGATATCATCATTATCATCTCATCATTATATCATCATCATCATCATCATCATCTCATCATTATATCATCATCATCTCATCATGATATCATCATCATCATCTCATCATGATATCATCATCATCATCATCATCTCATCATGATATCATCAGCATCATCATATCATCATTATATCATCATCATCATCTCATCATGATATCATCATCATGATATCATCATCATCATCATCATCATCATCATCATCATCATCATCTCATCATGATATCATCATCATCATCATCTCATCATGTTATCATCATCATCATCATCATCATCTCATCATGATATCATCATCAT
>JAYKOZ010000093.1:3247500-3250000 GCA_036172795.1 Pelodytes ibericus
TCTCATCATTATATCATCATCATCATCATCATCTCATCATGATTTCATCATCATCTCATCATGATATCATCATCATCATCCTCATCATCATCTCATCATGATATCATCATCATCATCATCATCATCTCATCATGATATCATCATCATCATCATCTCATCATGTTATCATCATCATCATCATCTCACCATGATATCATCATCATCATCATCATCATCTCATCATGATATCATCATCATGATATCATCATCATCATCATCTCATCATCATCATCGTCTCATCATGATATCATCATCATTATCATCATCATCACATCATTATATCATCATCATCATCATCATCTCATCATGATATCATCATCATCTCATCATGATATCATCATCATCTCATCATGATATCATCATCATCTCATCACGATATCATCATCATCAGCTCATCATGGTATCATCATCATCTCCATCATCATCATCATCATCATCATCATCATCATCATCATCATCATCATCATCATCTCATCATGATATCATCATCATCTCATCATGATATCATCATCATCATCATCATCTCATCATGATATCATCATCATCTCATCATGATATCATCATCATGATATCATCATCATGATATCATCATCATCTCATCACGATATCATCATCATCAGCTCATCATGATATCATCATCATCTCATCATATCATCAACATCATCTCATCATGATATCATCATCATGATATAATCATCATCATCTCATCATGATATCATCATCATGGTATCATCATCATATCATCATGATATCTTCATCATCTCATCATGATATCATCATCATCATCATCATCATCATCATCATCATCATCATCATCATCTCATAATATCATCATCATGATATCATCATCATCATCATCATCATCATCTCATCATATCATCATCATGATATCATCATCATCATCATCATCATCTCATCATGATATCATCATCATGATATCATCATCATGATATCATCATCATGATATCATCATCATCATCATCATCATCATCATCTCATCATGATATCATCATCATCATCATCATCATCATCATCATCATCATCATCATCATCATCATCATCATCTCACCATGATATCATCATCATGATATCATCATCATTATCATCATCATCATCATCATCATCTTATCATGATATCATCATCATCATCATCATCATCATCTCATCATGATATCATCATAATCTCATCATGATATCATCAGCATCATCATCATAATCATCATCATCTTATCATGATATCATCATCATCTCATCATGATATCATCATCATGATATCATCATCATCATCTCATCATGATATCATCATCATCATCTCATCATGATATCATCATCATCATCTCATCATGTTATCATCAGCATCTCATCATGATATCATCATCATCATCATCTCATCATATCATCATCATGATATCATCATCATCATCATCTCATGATATCATCATCATCATCATCTCATCATATCATCATCATGATATCATCATCATCTCATCATATCATCATCATGATATCATCATCATCATCTCATCATATCATCATCATGATATCATCATGATATCATCATCATCATCATCATCATCATCATCATCATCTCATCATGATATCATCATCATCATCATCATCATATCATGATATCATCATCATCATCATCATCATCATCATCATCATCATCTCATCATGATATCATCATCATCATCATCATCATCATCATCTCATCATGATATCATCATCATCATCATCTCATCATGATATCATCATCATCTCATCATGATATCATCATCATTATCATCATCATCACATCATTATATCATCATCATCATCATCATCTCATCATGATATCATCATCATCTCATCATGATATCATCATCATCTCATCACGATATCATCATCAACTCATCATGGTATCATCATCATCTCATCATGATATCATCATCATCTCATCATTATATCATCATCATCATCATCTCATCATGATATCATCATCATCTCATCATGATATCATCATCATCATCCTCATCATCATCTCATCATGATATCATCATCATCATCATCATCATCTCATCATGATATCATCATCATCATCATCTCATCATGTTATCATCATCATCATCTCACCATGATATCATCATCATCATCATCTCATCATGTTATCATCATCATCATCTCACCATGATATCATCATCATCATCTCATCATGATATCATCATCATGATATCATCATCATCATCATCTCATCATGATATCATCATCATCATCTCATCATGATATCATCATCATTATATCATAATCATGACAACATCATCATCATCATCATCATCATCATCATCATCTCATCATGATATCATCATCATCTCATCATGATATCATCATCATCATCATCATCTTATCATGATATCATCATCATCTCATCATGATATCATCATCATGATATCATCATCATCTCATCACGATATCATCATCATCA
>JAYKOZ010000093.1:3255000-3260000 GCA_036172795.1 Pelodytes ibericus
CATCATCATGATATCATCATCATCAACTCATCATGATATCATCATCATCATCTCATCATGATATCATCATCATCATCTCATCATGTTATCATCATCATCTCATCATGATATCATCATCATCATCATCATCATCTCATCATATCATCATCATGATATCATCATCATCATCATCTCATGATATCATCATCATCATCATCTCATCATATCATCATCATGATATCATCATCATCATCATCTCATGATATCATCATCATCATCATCATCATCTCATCATATCATCATCATGATATCATCATCATCATCATCATCTCATGATATCATCATCATCATCATCATCTCATCATATCATGATCATGATATCATCATCATCATCATCTCATGATATCATCATCATCATCTCATCATATCATCATCATGATATCATCATCATCTCATCATCATCATCATCATCATCTCATCATGATATCATCATCATCATCATCATCATCTCATCATGATATCATCATCATCATCATCATCATCATCATCATCATCATCTCATCATGATATCATCATCATCATCATCATCATCTCATCATGATATCATCATCATCATCATCTCATCATGATATCATCATCATCTCATCATGATATCATCATCATTATCATCATCATCACATCATTATATCATCATCATCATCATCATCATCTCATCATGATATCATCATCATCTCATCATGATATCATCATCATCTCATCACGATATCATCATCAGCTCATCATGGTATCATCATCATCTTATCATGATATCATCATCATCTCATCATTATATCATCATCATCATCATCTCATCATGATATCATCATCATCTCATCATGATATCATCATCATCATCCTCATCATCATCTCATCATGATATCATCATCATCATCATCATCATCATCTCATCATGATATCATCATCATCATCATCTCATCATGTTATCATCATCATCATCTCACCATGATATCATCATCATCATCATCATCTCATCATGTTATCATCATCATCATCTCACCATGATATCATCATCATCATCTCATCATGATATCATCATCATGATATCATCATCATCATCATATCATCATGATATCATCATCATCTCATCATGATATCATCATCATTATATCATAATCATGACAACATCATCATCATCATCATCATCATCATCTCATCATGATATCATCATCATCATCATCATCTCATCATGATATCATCATCATCTCATCATGATATCATCATCATGATATCATCATCATCTCATCACGATATCATCATCATCAGCTCATCATGATATCATCATCATCTCATCATATCATCAACATCATCTCATCATGATATCATCATCATGATATCATCATCATCATCATCATCATCTCATCATGATATCATCATCATCTCATCATTATATCATCATCATCATCTCATCATGATATCATCATCATCTCATCATGATATCATCATCATCTCATCATGATATCATCATCATCATCATCATCATCATCTCATCATGATAGCATCATTATCTTATCACGATATCATCATCATCATCATCATCATCATCATCTCATCATGATATCACCATCATCATCCTCTCATCATTATATCATCATCATCATCATCATCTCATCATGATATCATCATCATGATATCATCATCATCATCTCATCATGATATCATCATCATCATCATCTCATCATGATATCATCATCATCATCATCATCATCTCATCATGATATCATCATCATGATATCATCATTATCATCTCATCATTATATCATCATCATCATCATCATCTCATCATTATATCATCATCATCTCATCATGATATCATCATCATCATCTCATCATGATATCATCATCATCATCATCATCTCATCATGATATCATCAGCATCATCATATCATCATTATATCATCATCATCATCTCATCATGATATCATCATCATGATATCATCATCATCATCATCATCATCATCATCATCATCATCATCATCATCATCTCATCATGATATCATCATCATCATCTCATCATGATATCATCATCATCATCATCTCATCATGTTATCATCATCATCATCATCATCATCATCTCATCATGATATCATCATCATCTCATCATGATATCATCATCATCTCATCATGATATCATCATCATGATATCATCATCATCATCTCATCACGATATCATCATCATCAGCTCATCATGGTATCATCATCATCTCATCATGATATCATCATCATCTCATCATTATATCATCATCATCATCATCATCATCATCATCATCATCTCATCCTGATATCATCATCATCTCATCATGATATCATCATCATCATCATCATCATCATCTCATCATGATATCATCATCATCATCATCTCATCATGATATCATCATCATCTCATCATGATATCATCATCATCATCATCATCATCATCATCATCATCATCATCTCATCATGATATCATGATATCATCATCATGATATCATCATCATAATCATCATCTCATCATGATATCATCATCATCATCATCATCATCATCTCATCATGATATCATCATCATCTCATCATTATATCATCATCATCATCATCATCATCATCTCATCATGATATCATCATCATCTCATCATGATATCAACATCATCATCATCATCATCATCATCATCATCATCATCTCATCATGATATCATCATCATCTCATCATGATATCATCAGCATCATCATCATCATCATCATCATCATCATCATCATCATCATCATCTCATCATGATATCATCATCATCATCATCATCATCATCTCATCCTGATATCATCATCATCTCATCATGATATCATCATCATCATCATCATCATCATCTCATCCTGATATCATCATCATCTCATCATGATATCATCATCATCATCATCATCATCATCTCATCATGATATCATCATCATCATCATCTCATCATGATATCATCATCATCTCATCATGATATCATCATCATCATCATCATCATCTCATCATGATATCATGATATCATCATCATGATATCATCATCATCATCATCATCTCATCATGATATCATCATCATCATCATCATCATCATCATCTCATCATGATATCATCATCATCTCATCATTATATCATCATCATCATCATCATCATCATCATCATCATCATCATCATCATCATCATCTCATCATGATATCATCATCATCTCATCATGATATCAACATCATCATCATCATCATCATCATCATCATCATCATCATCATCATCATCATCATCATCATCATCTCATCATGATATCATCATCATCTCATCATGATATCATCAGCATCATCATCATCATCATCATCATCATCATCATCATCATCATCATCTCATCATGATATCATCATCATGATATCATCATCATCATCATCATCATCATCATCATCATCATCATCATCATCATCTCATCATGATATCATCATCATCTCATCATGATATCATCATCATCATCTCATCATGATATCATCATCATCTCATCATGATATCATCATCATGATATCATCATCATCTCATCACGATATCATCATCATCAGCTCATCATGATATCATCATCATCTCATCATATCATCAACATCATCTCATCATGATATCATCATCATGATATCATCATCATCATCATCATCTCATCATGATATCATCATCATCATCATCATCATCATCATTATCATCATCTAATCATAATATCATCATCATCTCATCATGATATCATCATCATCTCTTCATGATATCATCATCATCATCTCATCATGATATCATCATCATCATCATCTCATCATGTTATCATCATCATCATCATCATCATCTCATCATGATATCATCATCATGATATCATCATCATCATCATCATCATCATCATCATCATCATCATCATCTCATCATGATATCATCATCATGATATCATCATCATCATCATCATCTCATCACGATATCATCATCATCAGCTCATCATGGTATCATCATCATCTCATCATATCATCAACATCATCTCATCATGATATCATCATCATGATATCATCATCATCATTATCTCATCATGATATCATCATCATCATCTCATCATTATATCATCATTATCATCATCATTTCATCATGATATCATCAAGATATCATCATTATCATCTCATCATGATATCATCATCATCATCATCATCTCATCATGATATCATCATCATCATCATCATCATCATCATCATCTCATCATGATATCATCATCATCATCATCTCATCATGATATCATCATCATCATCATCTCATCATGATATCATCATCATTATCATCATCATCACATCATTATATCATCATCATCATCATCATCATCTCATCATGATATCATCATCATCTCATCATGATATCATCATCATCTCATCACGATATCATCATCATCAGCTCATCACGGTATCATCATCATCTCATCATGATATCATCATCATCTCATCATTATATCATCATCATCATCATCTCATCATGATATCATCATCATCTCATCATGATATCATCATCATCATCATCTCATCATGATATCATCATCATCATCCTCATCATCATCTCATCATGATATCATCATCATCATCATCTCATCATGTTATCATCATCATCATCTCACCATGATATCATCATCATCATCTCATCATGATATCATCATCATGATATCATCATCATCATCTCATCATGATATCATCATCATCATCTCATCATGATATCATCATCATTATATCATAATCATGACAACATCATCATCATCATCATCATCATCATCTCATCATGATATCATCATCATCTCATCATGATATCATCATCATCATCATCATCATCTCATCATGATATCATCATCATCTCATCATGATATCATCATCATGATATCATCATCATCTCATCACAATATCATCATCATCAGCTCATCATGATATCATCATCATCTCATCATATCATCAACATCATCTCATCG
>JAYKOZ010000093.1:3267500-3280000 GCA_036172795.1 Pelodytes ibericus
TCTCATCATGATATCATCATCATCTCATCATGATATCATCATCATCTCACCACGATATCATCATCATCAGCTCATCATGGTATCATCATCATCTCATCATGATATCATCATCATCTCATCATTATATCATCATCATCATCATCATCTCATCATGATTTCATCATCATCTCATCATGATATCATCATCATCATCCTCATCATCATCTCATCATGATATCATCATCATCATCATCATCATCTCTTCATGATATCATCATCATCATCATCTCATCATGTTATCATCATCATCATCATCTCACCATGATATCATCATCATCATCATCATCATCTCATCATGATATCATCATCATGATATCATCATCATCATCATCTCATCATCATCATCGTCTCATCATGATATCATCATCATTATCATCATCATCACATCATTATATCATCATCATCATCATCATCATCATCATCTCATCATGATATCATCATCATCTCATCATGATATCATCATCATCTCATCATGATATCATCATCATCATCATCATCATCTCATCATGTTATCATCATCATCATCATCATCATCATCATCATCTCATCATGATATCATCATCATCTCATCATGATATCATCATCATTATCATCATCATCACATCATTATATCATCATCATCATCATCATCATCTCATCATGATATCATCATCATCTCATCATGATATCATCATCATCTCACCACGATATCATCATCATCAGCTCATCATGGTATCATCATCATCTCATCATGATATCATCATCATCTCATCATTATATCATCATCATCATCATCATCTCATCATGATTTCATCATCATCTCATCATGATATCATCATCATCATCCTCATCATCATCTCATCATGATATCATCATCATCATCATCATCATCTCATCATGATATCATCATCATCATCATCTCATCATGTTATCATCATCATCATCATCTCAACATGATATCATCATCATCATCATCATCATCTCATCATGATATCATCATCATGATATCATCATCATCATCATCTCATCATCATCATCGTCTCATCATGATATCATCATCATTATCATCATCATCACATCATTATATCATCATCATCATCATCATCATCATCATCTCATCATGATATCATCATCATCTCATCATGATATCATCATCATCTCATCATGATATCATCATCATCTCATCACGATATCATCATCATCAGCTCATCATGGTATCATCATCATCTCCATCATCATCATCATCATCATCATCATCATCATCATCATCATCATCATCTCATCATGATATCATCATCATCATCATATCATCATTATATCATCATCATCATCTCATCATGATATCATCATCATGATATCATCATCATCATCATCATCATCATCATCATCATCATCTCATCATGATATCATCATCATCATCATCATCTCATCATGATATCATCATCATCATCATCTCATCATGTTATCATCATCATCATCATCATCATCATCATCTCATCATGATATCATCATCATCTCATCATGATATCATCATCATCTCATCATGATATCATCATCATGATATCATCATCATCATCTCATCACGATATCATCATCATCATCTCATCACGATATCATCATCATCAGCTCATCATGGTATCATCATCATCTCATCATTATATCATCATCATCATCATCATCATCATCTCATCCTGATATCATCATCATCTCATCATGATATCATCATCATCATCATCATCTCATCATGATATCATCATCATCATCATCTCATCATGATATCATCATCATCTCATCATGATATCATCATCATCATCATCATCATCATCATCATCTCATCATGATATCATGATATCATCATCATGATATCATCATCATCATCATCTCATCATGATATCATCATCATCTCATCATTATATCATCATCATCATCATCATCATCATCATCATCTCATCATGATATCATCATCATCTCATCATGATATCAACATCATCATCATCATCATCATCATCATCATCTCATCATGATATCATCATCATCTCATCATGATATCAGCATCATCATCATCATCATCATCATCATCATCATCATCATCATCATCTCATCATGATATCATCATCATCATCATCATCATCATCAACATCATCATCATCATCATCATCTCATCATTATATCATCATCATCTCATCATGATATCATCATCATGATATCATCATCATCATCATCTCATCATGATATCATCATCATCATCATCATCATCAACATCATCATCATCATCATCATCTCATCATTATATCATCATCATCTCATCATGATATTATCATCATGATATCATCATCATCATCATCTCATCATGATATCATCATCATCATCATCATCATCATTATCATCATCTAATCATAATATCATCATCATCTCATCATGATATCATCATCATCATCTCATCATGATATCATCATCATCATCTCATCATGATATCATCATCATCATCATCATCATCTCATCATGTTATCATCATCATCATCATCATCATCATCATCATCTCATCATGATATCATCATAATCTCATCATGATATCATCATCATTATCATCATCATCACATCATTATATCATCATCATCATCATCATCATCTCATCATGATATCATCATCATCTCATCATGATATCATCATCATCTCACCACGATATCATCATCATCAGCTCATCATGGTATCATCATCATCTCATCATGATATCATCATCATCTCATCATTATATCATCATCATCATCATCATCTCATCATGATTTCATCATCATCTCATCATGATATCATCATCATCATCCTCATCATCATCTCATCATGATATCATCATCATCATCATCATCATCATCTCATCATGATATCATCGTCATCATCATCTCATCATGTTATCATCATCATCATCATCTCACCATGATATCATCATCATCATCATCATCATCTCATCATGATATCATCATCATGATATCATCATCATCATCATCTCATCATCATCATCGTCTCATCATGATATCATCATCATTATCATCATCATCACATCATTATATCATCATCATCATCATCATCATCATCTCATCATGATATCATCATCATCTCATCATGATATCATCATCATCTCATCATGATATCATCATCATCTCATCACGATATCATCATCATCAGCTCATCATGGTATCATCATCATCTCCATCATCATCATCATCATCATCATCATCATCATCATCATCATCATCATCATCATCATCATCATCATCTCATCATGATATCATCATCATCTCATCATGATATCATCATCATCATCATCATCTCATCATGATATCATCATCATCTCATCATGATATCATCATCATGATATCATCATCATGATATCATCATCATCTCATCACGATATCATCATCATCAGCTCATCATGATATCATCATCATCTCATCATATCATCAACATCATCTCATCATGATATCATCATCATGATATAATCATCATCATCTCATCATGATATCATCATCATGATATCATCATCATCTCATCATTATATCATCATCATCATCATCATCTCATCATGATTTCATCATCATCTCATCATGATATCATCATCATCATCCTCATCATCATCTCATCATGATATCATCATCATCATCATCATCATCTCATCATGATATCATCATCATCATCATCTCATCATGTTATCATCATCATCATCATCTCACCATGATATCATCATCATCATCATCATCATCATCTCATCATGATATCATCATCATGATATCATCATCATCATCGTCTCATCATCATCATCGTCTCATCATGATATCATCATCATTATCATCATCATCACATCATTATATCATCATCATCATCATCATCATCATCTCATCATGATATCATCATCATCTCATCATGATATCATCATCATCTCATCATGATATCATCATCATCTCATCACGATATCATCATCATCAGCTCATCATGGTATCATCATCATCTCCATCATCATCATCATCATCATCATCATCATCATCATCATCATCTCATCATGATATCATCATCATCATCATATCATCATTATATCATCATCATCATCTCATCATGATATCATCATCATGATATCATCATCATCATCATCATCATCATCATCATCATCATCATCTCATCATGATATCATCATCATCATCATCATCTCATCATGATATCATCATCATCATCATCTCATCATGTTATCATCATCATCATCATCATCATCATCATCTCATCATGATATCATCATCATCTCATCATGATATCATCATCATCTCATCATGATATCATCATCATGATATCATCATCATCATCTCATCACGATATCATCATCATCAGCTCATCATGGTATCATCATCATCTCATCATGATATCATCATCATCTCATCATTATATCATCATCATCATCATCATCATCATCTCATCCTGATATCATCATCATCTCATCATGATATCATCATCATCATCATCATCTCATCATGATATCATCATCATCATCATCTCATCATGATATCATCATCATCTCATCATGATATCATCATCATCATCATCATCATCATCATCATCATCATCTCATCATGATATCATGATATAATCATCATGATATCATCATCATCATCATCTCATCATGATATCATCATCATCTCATCATTATATCATCATCATCATCATCATCATCATCATCATCATCATCATCTCATCATGATATCATCATCATCTCATCATGATATCAACATCATCATCATCATCATCATCATCATCATCATCATCTCATCATGATATCATCATCATCTCATCATGATATCATCAGCATCATCATCATCATCATCATCATCATCATCATCATCTCATCATGATATCATCATCATCATCATCATCATCATCAACATCATCATCATCATCATCATCTCATCATTATATCATCATCATCTCATCATGATATCATCATCATGATATCATCATCATCATCATCTCATCATGATATCATCATCATCATCATCATCATCAACATCATCATCATCATCATCATCTCATCATTATATCATCATCATCTCATCATGATATTATCATCATGATATCATCATCATCATCATCTCATCATGATATCATCATCATCATCATCATCATTATCATCATCTAATCATAATATCATCATCATCTCATCATGATATCATCATCATCATCTCATCATGATATCATCATCATCATCTCATCATGATATCATCATCATCATCATCATCATCTCATCATGTTATCATCATCATCATCATCATCATCATCAACATCTCATCATGATATCATCATCATCTCATCATGATATCATCATCATTATCATCATCATCACATCATTATATCATCATCATCATCATCATCTCATCATGATATCATCATCATCTCATCATGATATCATCATCATCTCACCACGATATCATCATCATCAGCTCATCATGGTATCATCATCATCTCATCATGATATCATCATCATCTCATCATTATATCATCATCATCATCATCATCTCATCATGATTTCATCATCATCTCATCATGATATCATCATCATCATCCTCATCATCATCTCATCATGATATCATCATCATCATCATCAGCATCTCATCATGATATCATCATCATCATCATCTCATCATGTTATCATCATCATCATCATCTCACCATGATATCATCATCATCATCATCATCATCTCATCATGATATCATCATCATGATATCATCATCATCATCATCTCATCATCATCATCGTCTCATCATGATATCATCATCATTATCATCATCATCACATCATTATATCATCATCATCATCATCATCATCATCTCATCATGATATCATCATCATCTCATCATGATATCATCATCATCTCATCATTATATCATCATCATCATCATCATCATCATCATCATCTCATCATGATATCATCATCATCTCATCATGATATCAACATCATCATCATCATCATCATCATCATCATCATCATCATCTCATCATGATATCATCAGCATCATCATCATCATCATCATCATCATCATCATCTCATCATGATATCATCATCATCATCATCATCATCATCAACATCATCATCATCATCATCATCTCATCATTATATCATCATCATCTCATCATGATATCATCATCATGATATCATCATCATCATCATCTCATCATGATATCATCATCATCATCATCATCATCCATCATCATCATCAACATCATCATCATCATCATCATCTCATCATTATATCATCATCATCTCATCATGATATTATCATCATGATATCATCATCATCATCATCTCATCATGATATCATCATCATCATCATCATCATCATTATCATCATCTAATCATAATATCATCATCATCTCATCATGATATCATCATCATCATCTCATCATGATATCATCATCATCATCTCATCATGATATCATCATCATCATCATCATCATCTCATCATGTTATCATCATCATCATCATCATCATCATCATCATCATCTCATCATGATATCATCATCATCTCATCATGATATCATCATCATTATCATCATCATCACATCATTATATCATCATCATCATCATCATCTCATCATGATATCATCATCATCTCATCATGATATCATCATCATCTCACCACGATATCATCATCATCAGCTCATCATGGTATCATCATCATCTCATCATGATATCATCATCATCTCATCATTATATCATCATCATCATCATCATCTCATCATGATTTCATCATCATCTCATCATGATATCATCATCATCATCCTCATCATCATCTCATCATGATATCATCATCATCATCATCATCATCTCTTCATGATATCATCATCATCATCATCTCATCATGTTATCATCATCATCATCATCTCACCATGATATCATCATCATCATCATCATCATCTCATCATGATATCATCATCATGATATCATCATCATCATCATCTCATCATCATCATCGTCTCATCATGATATCATCATCATTATCATCATCATCACATCATTATATCATCATCATCATCATCATCATCATCTCATCATGATATCATCATCATCTCATCATGATATCATCATCATCTCATCATGATATCATCATCATCATCATCATCTCATCATGTTATCATCATCATCATCATCATCATCATCATCATCTCATCATGATATCATCATCATCTCATCATGATATCATCATCATTATCATCATCATCACATCATTATATCATCATCATCATCATCATCATCTCATCATGATATCATCATCATCTCATCATGATATCATCATCATCTCACCACGATATCATCATCATCAGCTCATCATGGTATCATCATCATCTCATCATGATATCATCATCATCTCATCATTATATCATCATCATCATCATCATCTCATCATGATTTCATCATCATCTCATCATGATATCATCATCATCATCCTCATCATCATCTCATCATGATATCATCATCATCATCATCATCATCTCATCATGATATCATCATCATCATCATCTCATCATGTTATCATCATCATCATCATCTCACCATGATATCATCATCATCATCATCATCATCTCATCATGATATCATCATCATGATATCATCATCATCATCATCTCATCATCATCATCGTCTCATCATGATATCATCATCATTATCATCATCATCACATCATTATATCATCATCATCATCATCATCATCATCATCTCATCATGATATCATCATCATCTCATCATGATATCATCATCATCTCATCATGATATCATCATCATCTCATCACGATATCATCATCATCAGCTCATCATGGTATCATCATCATCTCCATCATCATCATCATCATCATCATCATCATCATCATCATCATCATCATCATCATCATCTCATCATGATATCATCATCATCATCATATCATCATTATATCATCATCATCATCTCATCATGATATCATCATCATGATATCATCATCATCATCATCATCATCATCATCATCATCATCATCTCATCATGATATCATCATCATCATCATCATCTCATCATGATATCATCATCATCATCATCTCATCATGTTATCATCATCATCATCATCATCATCATCATCTCATCATGATATCATCATCATCTCATCATGATATCATCATCATCTCATCATGATATCATCATCATGATATCATCATCATCATCTCATCACGATATCATCATCATCATCTCATCACGATATCATCATCATCAGCTCATCATGGTATCATCATCATCTCATCATGATATCATCATCATCTCATCATTATATCATCATCATCATCATCATCATCATCTCATCCTGATATCATCATCATCTCATCATGATATCATCATCATCATCATCATCTCATCATGATATCATCATCATCATCATCTCATCATGATATCATCATCATCTCATCATGATATCATCATCATCATCATCATCATCATCATCATCATCATCTCATCATGATATCATGATATCATCATCATGATATCATCATCATCATCATCTCATCATGATATCATCATCATCTCATCATTATATCATCATCATCATCATCATCATCATCATCATCATCTCATCATGATATCATCATCATCTCATCATGATATCAACATCATCATCATCATCATCATCATCATCATCATCTCATCATGATATCATCATCATCTCATCATGATATCATCAGCATCATCATCATCATCATCATCATCATCATCATCATCATCTCATCATGATATCATCATCATCATCATCATCATCATCAACATCATCATCATCATCATCATCTCATCATTATATCATCATCATCTCATCATGATATCATCATCATGATATCATCATCATCATCATCTCATCATGATATCATCATCATCATCATCATCATCAACATCATCATCATCATCATCATCTCATCATTATATCATCATCATCTCATCATGATATTATCATCATGATATCATCATCATCATCATCTCATCATGATATCATCATCATCATCATCATCATCATTATCATCATCTAATCATAATATCATCATCATCTCATCATGATATCATCATCATCATCTCATCATGATATCATCATCATCATCTCATCATGATATCATCATCATCATCATCATCATCTCATCATGTTATCATCATCATCATCATCATCATCATCATCATCTCATCATGATATCATCATAATCTCATCATGATATCATCATCATTATCATCATCATCACATCATTATATCATCATCATCATCATCATCTCATCATGATATCATCATCATCTCATCATGATATCATCATCATCTCACCACGATATCATCATCATCAGCTCATCATGGTATCATCATCATCTCATCATGATATCATCATCATCTCATCATTATATCATCATCATCATCATCATCTCATCATGATTTCATCATCATCTCATCATGATATCATCATCATCATCCTCATCATCATCTCATCATGATATCATCATCATCATCATCATCATCTCATCATGATATCATCGTCATCATCATCTCATCATGTTATCATCATCATCATCATCTCACCATGATATCATCATCATCATCATCATCATCTCATCATGATATCATCATCATGATATCATCATCATCATCATCTCATCATCATCATCGTCTCATCATGATATCATCATCATTATCATCATCATCACATCATTATATCATCATCATCATCATCATCATCATCTCATCATGATATCATCATCATCTCATCATGATATCATCATCATCTCATCATGATATCATCATCATCTCATCACGATATCATCATCATCAGCTCATCATGGTATCATCATCATCTCCATCATCATCATCATCATCATCATCATCATCATCATCATCATCATCATCATCATCATCATCTCATCATGATATCATCATCATCTCATCATGATATCATCATCATCATCATCATCTCATCATGATATCATCATCATCTCATCATGATATCATCATCATGATATCATCATCATGATATCATCATCATCTCATCACGATATCATCATCATCAGCTCATCATGATATCATCATCATCTCATCATCTCATCAACATCATCTCATCATGATATCATCATCATGATATAATCATCATCATCTCATCATGATATCATCATCATGATATCATCATCATCTCATCATGATATCAACATCATCATCATCATCATCATCATCATCATCATCATCATCTCATCATGATATCATCATCATCTCATCATGATATCATCAGCATCATCATCATCATCATCATCATCATCATCATCTCATCATGATATCATCATCATCATCATCATCATCATCAACATCATCATCATCATCATCATCTCATCATTATATCATCATCATCTCATCATGATATCATCATCATGATATCATCATCATCATCATCTCATCATGATATCATCATCATCATCATCATCATCAACATCATCATCATCATCATCATCTCATCATTATATCATCATCATCTCATCATGATATTATCATCATGATATCATCATCATCATCATCTCATCATGATATCATCATCATCATCATCATCATCATTATCATCATCTAATCATAATATCATCATCATCTCATCATGATATCATCATCATCATCTCATCATGATATCATCATCATCATCTCATCATGATATCATCATCATCATCATCATCATCTCATCATGTTATCATCATCATCATCATCATCATCATCATCATCTCATCATGATATCATCATCATCTCATCATGATATCATCATCATTATCATCATCATCACATCATTATATCATCATCATCATCATCATCTCATCATGATATCATCATCATCTCATCATGATATCATCATCATCTCACCACGATATCATCATCATCAGCTCATCATGGTATCATCATCATCTCATCATGATATCATCATCATCTCATCATTATATCATCATCATCATCATCATCTCATCATGATTTCATCATCATCTCATCATGATATCATCATCATCATCCTCATCATCATCTCATCATGATATCATCATCATCATCATCATCATCTCATCATGATATCATCATCATCATCATCTCATCATGTTATCATCATCATCATCATCTCACCATGATATCATCATCATCATCATCATCATCTCATCATGATATCATCATCATGATATCATCATCATCATCATCTCATCATCATCATCGTCTCATCATGATATCATCATCATTATCATCATCATCACATCATTATATCATCATCATCATCATCAACATCATCTCATCATGATATCATCATCATCTCATCATGATATCATCATCATCTCATCATGATATCATCATCATCTCATCACGATATCATCATCATCAGCTCATCATGGTATCATCATCATCTCCATCATCATCATCATCATCATCATCATCATCATCATCATCATCATCATCATCATCATCATCATCATCTCATCATGATATCATCATCATCTCATCATGATATCATCATCATCATCATCATCTCATCATGATATCATCATCATCTCATCATGATATCATCATCATGATATCATCATCATGATATCATCATCATCTCATCACGATATCATCATCATCAGCTCATCATGATATCATCATCATCTCATCATATCATCAACATCATCTCATCATGATATCATCATCATGATATCATCATCATCATCATCATCATCATCATCATCTCATCATGATATCATCATCATCATCATCATCATCATCATCATCATCATCATCATCATCATCATCATCATCATCTCATCATTATATCATCATGATCTCATCATGATATCATCATCATGATATCATCATCATCATCATCATCTCATCATGATATCATCATCATCATCATCATCTCATCATGATATCATCATCATCATCATCATCTCATCATAATATCATCATCATCTCATCATGATATCATCATCATCATCTCATCATGATATCATCATCATCATCTCATCATGATATCATCATCATCATCTCATCATGATATCATCATCATCATCTCATCATGATATCATCATCATCATCATCATCTCATCATGATATCATCATCATCATCATCATCTCATCATAATATCATCATCATCTCATCATGATATCATCATCATCATCTCATCATGATATCATCATCATCATCATCTCATCATGATATCATCATCATCATCATCATCTCATCATAATATCATCATCATCTCATCATGATATCATCATCATAATATCATCATCATCTCATCATGATATCATCATCATCATCTCATCATGATATCATCATCATCATCTCATCATGATATCATCATCATCATCTCATCATGTTATCATCATCATCTCATCATGATATCATCATCATCATCATCATCATCTCATCATATCATCATCATGATATCATCATCATCATCATCATCTCATC